>JAODAL010024564.1:0-60336 GCA_025379985.1 Phyllomedusa bahiana | reverse complement strand
CATAGACTTTAATAGTAAAAACGTTCTATAGTCTCCACAGCTCATTTTGCTGCTGGTCATTTTTTGAAATGTTGCGAAAAAAAACGAGGGACAAGGGGCAAAAATTTCTGTTGGAGTCAATGTAAAGCAGCGAACGTATTTTTGGCATCCTTTTTGGCGTGTTTTTTTTTTACATGCATTTTTGCAGACATCCATAAAAATATAATGCTTTGCATTTCTGCAAAAAAGAAAGTGTGAAAAATGCACACAAATACTGACTTCCATCATCTTTTGACAGGCACTGGATAAAAAAAAAACTCCGTTTTAGGAACGTTTTTATGATTTGTTTTTCAGGGCGTTTTTTGTCCACTGCCCGGTAACTAGCATTTTTTTTTTTTTTTTTTTTTTTTTTTTTTTTTTTTTTTTTTTTTTTTTTAAAGCCTAAACATAAGCAAATCCTTTTCCGAGTTACTCTACATATAATGATCAAGCAAATCAGAAAAGTTGTTACACGTTAAAATTTGAATTTTTTTTGGCAAGAGCGATAAAGCTATAAAATAAAAATAACAAAATTTCTCGGAAAGCATACAAAACGTTCATCTCGAAGGCCTTACTGCTGGTATATCTAAATGGCTTACAGAACATCAAATTGTAACAATACAGCATTCATTGTCCCTTTTAAACCCCCTGCCCGTTGGGTATTCATTTTTTTTGGTGTGTTTTATGTTCCATCTTATTTCTGGTGTGAATGCCATGTTTATTCTGTTTTTCATTTTTCCCTTCTGACAGAGTGATGAGAGGTCATCGCTGACTCCTATATCGCCCACTTCCCAGACTGGTAAGTTTATTCTTATTTGTATTTGAGACGTTTTGGTATCTCTTTTTAGGCCCTTTAATCCAGGTTTAATGGTGACTTAGAAAAAGGTAAAAAAAACCAAAAAAAACAAAACAAGCTTAGAGACACCTCCATTAGAAATTATGGTTATCAATTATTTGTAAAAGTATGTTTGAGGAAAAAATTGCTTCCATTTAAAATGGAATTTGTCATCCATAGATCAATTGGTTAAATCAAGTTTGCTATGTTAAACACACTTTTTAGATTTTTTTAAAATACATTTTCCACATCAAAAAAAAAAAAGAAATCCGTAATTGATGCTTTTTTAACATTGCCCACTAGGCCTAAGGATGAAAAGGTACTTTCTGTCCTGTAAAGATCACTTTTCATTAGTCATCACATTATCAATATATATAGGTGTTAACTTTCTTTGTAATCCTGCCTGCGATTCACATTGACTGTAGGTGATGGTAACAGCTCCCCTTCTTCCGCTCCCTGCACAGGTCATGGAACATGCCTGGAAAACTTTCATAGCGGTCAATGAGTTCACTCTACCCTACAGGTTTCTACAGTCCATGTGGCTGCTCTAAAGTGTATCTCTAAAAGCAGCTCAGATAAAACAAGTAATATATATATTTTTTTAGACCGCACAAATTTGTCTCACTTTACCTAGGAAATAGTTTAAGAATAAAGATAATCCACGGCACTCCTCAATTAGTGATCAAATGAGAAACATTTTATTTATACAGATACAAGCAGGTCATCAGATTTCCATTTATGCAGTATGCAGACAAAGACACACAGAAATTCCCACAGTCCAACGTTTTTGGCCAAAGGGCCTTTATCAAGGACCTGCGTGGTGAAGAGCAGTCGCTGGAGAGTGGAAATAGTTTGTGTCGTGTAATCTCATTATTATAGTACAAAAATCGAGATGGTAATACCTCAAAAAGAAATTGGAGGAAAACACAGCGCAACTGTGCGTTACCGGTACAAATGAATGGGACAATCAGTACATTTACAAATGGTCCGCTCACCTTTCAGAGCTGTACTTAATATGGTACAGCTCATAAACAAGTGTGTTGATCAAACGGAGCTCCGGCAGTTAACCTTGCTCCTCTGTCGGGACAGCAGCTTGCGGCTCCTCCGGGCACACAGTCTGGACAACTCTGAAAAGAGATATAGGAAAAGAAACTACACGGCAAAAAAGTTTCAAGGAGGTCCTTAACAGCGTTTAACCCTTTAAAAAGGTAAAACTGTAAACCAACTGTATCATAAGTTGATTAATCAACTTATCGACTTATGATGTAGTTGGTTTACAGTTTTATTTTACCTTTTTAAAGGGTTAAACGCTGTTAAGGACCTCCTTGAAACTTTTTTGCCGTGGAGTTTCTTTTCCTGTATCTCATTATTATAGTAGATGGGGGATTAAAAGGTCAGAATGATTTGTCCTCATGATAGGCCTAAATAAACATGCCAAATGCCAAAAGCAGCAGGCGAATTCAGAGCTGAATCTGCCTCCGAATCTACGTCTAAACTGTTAGTAAACTGACCTCCATTGACCCCTGTGTAAAATCAACGTAGTCGTTCAGGCTTGAGTATTTTCAGCGTGTACTGTAAGCACCTATAAAGAATTGACATGTCAATTCTTTGAGGTTTCTACGCGGTGTCTATACCAAAGTATAGCGGCAGAAAATCTGTCCCAGACGGTCAGCGTAGTTTCCTCATCAGAATTCTGCACTTGGAGACGCGGAATTTCTGACGAGGAAACAACGCCGTTTCTGCACTGACCTTGTCGGAGCCAAAAACCCATTGTGTGAACTTATCTGTAAAGTGACAGTAAATTATGAATGGCTTTTGAAAACCCTGTACATGTGTAGTGAAAAACATAAGCAGCCTGTGACAGTAATGCCTTTGAATTTCAGCACAGATTACAACCACAACACAAAATGTTGCTGCTGAATTGCATCAGATTCACCACATCCCTAGTGGAAAATTTTGCAAGATGTGGACCAGGTCAAAACTCACCATACACATTATATTAAATGGGTTTTCCCATCTCACACTTGGATGGCATACTGGTGGCTTATGCCATCCAAGTGTGGAACAGACCCCTTGAATGTCTTCATTCAGAATGGAGAGATGGTCGTGCTTGTTAACTGATTATTACAAGTACAGCATAGTGGTGTGCATCTGTACTCGGAACTCCCATAGAACAGAGTGGAGAGTAGCATACCAGCACAACCTATTTACCATCCTATCTCAAGACTTTTGGAGGCCTGTTCCTGATATAAATGCAGATCCCAGAGTTCGGACTTGCACTTAAAGGGAATCTGACGCAATTTTTTTTTTTTTTTTTTTTTTTTTTTACTTTCCATATTCTTTTCCTCTTAGCTGTCTTTATCTCCTGATTGAAGATTTCTCAATTCGGTTGTCTATATATGTTTGTGGGGAAGACATTCTTGCTTGCACTGCTTTAAACAGCATCCAAAGAGATAACTTTAAAAGCAGCTTCATGCACATAGGAGCCTTAAGACTGATTCTGTACCATAGTTTTCTATTCATGCTGTATAACCTGGGAACAAATCACTGTGAAGGAAGGGGAGACTGGGAGCTGCGACAAGCTCCTCTTGTGACTGGTGGATTCTGTGTTATCTATACACATTGGTGTCTCCTTTCAGTTTGACCTTGCTTTTACTGATAATGAGTAAACACTGAAAATCTCCCTCTACAGAACAGGAAGTGCTAGACTATTATTAGGCCTAGTGGCCAAAGTGAAAACTGCAGGATTTAAGAATCAATAAAAAATACTGAAAGTGATATGGAAAATTAAAAAAACATAACGCACTTTTTAATGGCATATCCCATTGACCTGCTATCAAATTGTGTGATGGGAACACCATCCTGACTGTCCTAACCCATCATTAATCAGACATGCACAATTCAGCTTGCCTAATTCTTTGATTCTCTTTGAGGTAAACCCAGACATTGGCCTTTTCTGCATCTATGCTCTCGCTCTGTTAGTTGTCCACTTAAATTTTGCTTTGTAATTCTTGATATTAGTACTTTGTGTGTGCTTTAGCTCTTATGGTGGAAAAAAACAAACCTATTGTGAGTGCTAAATGATACTGAGATACCAATTGATAAGTCTAGCTCACAAATTCGTAGAGAATATAATAATGTTTTTACATTTTATTTTTTTTTTTTTTTTTTAAATTCTAGTACATCTGTCCTCACCATCATCCGTCACATCATATCGAGTCTCCCCACAGCGTCCAGAAAGTTTTTTATTCCGGGCTGCGGTTCGAGAAGACTTCAAGAGAAGTGAGTGAGAGCTCTTTTCACATTTGTGCATTTGAAGAAACCTATACCTTACTGTAAAACTGAATTCTTTCACTTCAAAATAAGTGTTACTTCATCATAAGATTATCCACACATCTGAGTTTCAGATTAGGTTCATTTCAATATTATTGCATCACTTACTGAAATAATAGATTGTAGCCATGAGTCGGCCTTTTGTGTCCTGATCATCTTAGGTGTCATCTTCAAGCAGTTATTAAAGAAAAAACACCACAATCCCTAAAAACTAAATACAGTTTTCTCATTTCTCTTCCCTCATCCCAAGAGATTTGACTTGGGTGGTTGCTTTCCGAGGCTGAGTTTTTCTCCTCGGATAAATGTGGTTTTTTGTCTCCTCTTGTCTATCCCCTCCCTCTTGTAACATGTCTATTTCTTTGGTTATCATGAGGAGGCTCCTAGAAGATCCCAATACCTTAAATATCTTTTATGATGGCTAAAATAGTGTCCATTAATGTCAAGGGCCTCAATTCCGACACAAAACGGAGGTTACTGTTTACGGAGCTCAAACACCTGAGGACAGAGAGAGTGTTCCTTCAAGAGACACATATTAATAAAGAGGGTAACTTTAAGTTTCTTCGAGGCCTGTACCCCACTGCTTATGTCTCTTCCCAGCATAAGAAAAAAGCGGGAGTGGCTATACTATTGGCCCGGGATTGCCCTTTGCAAGTTCAGCGTTCTATAATAGATGAAAATGGTCGTTTTATCATACTAATAGGAACGTATTTGGGTGCACCTTTTACCCTCTGCAATGTCTATGTACCTAACCAGGCCCAGATTCGTTTTCTGAATAGAGTTCTCCAAAAAATTAAACGCTCGCCTTCCTCTTCAACTATAATTGGTGGCGACTTTAATATGGCATTCTCTGAGTCGGCAGATCGACTATACTTAAAGCCCAAATACTCTGACCCCACTCAGGCTAGGCTCTCCAGGTAATTTAGGAAACTAATTCGTAAACATGCCCTATTTGACCTATGGAGAATAGCCCACCCACAGGAGCGATCCTATACCTTTTTCTCACCCCCACATAGTTCTCACTCGAGAATAGACTACTTTTTCGGTAACATCCCAGCCCTGAGGCGTATGGAATCTGCTGAGATAAACTCCATCACTTGGTCAGATCACGCGCCAATCACTTTCTATCCGAAACCTCATACAACCCCGATCCGGAGTTGTCATTGGCGGCTAAATGAGAGCCTAATAAAAAATCCTCAAACAAGGGAAGAACTGAGACAGCATGTTCTGGATTATTTTGCCGCCAATGACAAATCGGTCACTTCCCCCATGGTCTTGTGGGAAGCTCATAAGGCAGTTATTCGGGGGTGGTGCATATCCATGGGTTCGCGAATTAAGAAAAACCGAAATCAGCGGAGGGAACTTCTTCAATCCCAGCTGGCTGACCTGTAGACGTATCTGACCGCTAAGCCGACCAAAGACAAGCTCAGAACAATATTGGATCTCGGCTCTCAACTCAGATCTTTGGCCCTGGGGGGGAACTGAGAAACTATTGCTCTACTCAAGACAGCGGTACTATGAAAGGGGAAATAAATGCCACACCCTGCTGGCTAGATAGCTTGGAGACGAGGAGGAAAAACGAAGGCTGTATGCTCTAAAAGATGATAAAGGCCAGGTGACATATGACCCAGATCGAATTGGCAAACTCTTCCATAAATACTTCTCTTCACTATATTCACTCCCGGACACTCTCCCATGTTCCGAGCAAGAACGAGATAAGGTACTGAAAAAATTTTCTGTCCTCTTGCAACTTGCCGGTACTTTCTGCAGAGGCTATAGACTCGCTTAACTCACCAATTACCCCTGAGGAGTTGGCAGAGACCCTTAAATCTGTGTCCCCTGGAAAGACACCAGCCCCGGATGGCTTGACCTACCTGTATTATCAAACATTCAGCCCTCAGCTCGCCCCCTACCAACTGCAAGTGTATAATGCGATCCTAGATGGCAATGCTGTGCCTACTTCCATTCTACATTCCTATATAACCCTAATCCCCAAACCTAATAGAGATCCCATGGACGCCTCAAATTATAGACCAATTGCCCTGCTTAACGCAGACCTTAAATTATTCACAAAAATATGAGCACATCTATGGTTGCCACATCTAATACACAAGGACCAGGTGGGATTCGTCCTGGGCAGGCAGGGGGGGATAACACTAGAAAGGTGATTAGCCTAATTGATGCGGTCAATAGGATGGACTAATCTGCTCTCTTGCTGAGTTTAGACGTGGAGAAAGCCGTTGATCACCGCAATTGGTCCTATATGATGGCTACTTTGCAGAAATTTGGTCTTACGGGCCCTTTTTTACAAGCCCTCAGATCTCTTTATTCTACACCCACAGCCGCCATTAGATTCCCGGGAGTTCTGTCACCTCTAATAAAAATCTCTAATGGCACCAGGCAGGGCTGCCCCCTATCCCCTTTAATATTTGTGCTATGTGTCGAGCCTCTTGCCTCAGCAATCCGCATGGATGCTAATATTAAAGGGGTCACCATTGGAGATGTTGAATTTAAAATTTCCCTCTTTGCAGACAATATCCTGCTCACCATATCCTCGCCACATACAGTCATATGAAAAAGTTTGGGCACCCCTCTTAATCGTAATCATTTTTAGTTCTAAATATTTGGGTGTTTGCAACAGCCATTTCAATTTGATATATCTAATAACTGATGGACACAGTAATATTTCCGGATTGAAATGAGGTTTATTGTACTAACACAAAATGTGCAATATGCATTAAACCAAAATTTGACTGGTGCAAAAGTATGGGCACCCCAACAGAAAAGTGACATTAACATTTAGTAGACCCTCCTTTTGCAAACATAACAGCCTCAAGTCGCTTCCTGTAGCTTTTAATCAGTTCCTGGATCCTGGATGAAGGTATTTTTGACCATTCCTCTTTACAAAACAATTCAAGTTCAGTTAAGTTTGATGGTCGCCGAGCATGGACAGCCCGCTTCAAAGTATCCCACAGGTGTTCAATGATATTCAGGTCTGGGGACTGGGATGGCCATTCCAGAACATTGTAATTGTTCCTCTGCATGAATGCCTGAGTAGATTTGGAGCTGTGTTTGGGATCATTGTCTTGCTGAGAAACTTCAAATTCATCACTGATTCTTGTACATTATTCTGAAGAATCTGCTGATACTGAGTTGAATCCATGCGACCCTCAACTTTAACAAGATTCCCGGTGCCGGCATTGGCCACACAGCCCCAAAGCATGATGGAACCTCCACCAAATTTTACAGTGGGTAGCAAGTGTTTTTCTTGGAATGCTGTGTTTTTGGGACGCCATGCATAACGCCTTTTTGTATGACCAAACAACTCAATCTTTGTTTCATCAGTCCACAGGACCTTCTTCCAAAATGAAGCTGGCTTGTCCAAATGTGCTTTTGCATACCTCAGGCGACTGTTTGTGGCGTGCTTTCAGAAACTGCTTCTTTCGCATCACTCTCCCATACAGCTTCTCCTTGTGCAAAGTGTGCTGTATTGTTGACCGATGCACAGTGACACCATCTGCAGCAAGATGATGCTGCAGTCTTTGGAGGTGGTCTGTGGATTGTCCTTGACTGTTCTCACCATTCTTCTTCTCTGCCTTTCTGATATTTTTCTTGGCCTGCCACTTCTGGGCTTAACAAGAACTGTCCCTGTGGTCTTCCATTTCCTTACTATGTTCCTCACAGTGGAAACTGACAGGTTAATCTCTGAGACAACTTTTTGTATCCTTCCCCTGAACAACTATGTTGAACAATCTTTGTTTTCAGATCATTTGAGAGTTGTTTTGAGGAAACCCATGATGCCACTCTTCACAGGAGATTCAACTAGAGAAACAACTTGCAATTGGCCACCTTAAATACCTTTTCTCATCATTGGATACACCTGGCTATGAAGTTCAAAGCTCAGTGAGGTTACAAAACCAATGTTGTGCTTCAGAAAGTCAGTAAAAAGTAGTTAGGAGTATTCAAATCAATAAAATGATAAGGGTACCCAAATTTTTGCACCAGTCAAAATTTGGTTTAATGCATATTGCACATTTTGTGTTAGTACAATAAACCTCATTTCAATCCGGAAATATTACTGTGTCCATCAGTTATTAGATATATCAAATTGAAATGGCTGTTGCAAACACCCAAATATTTAGAACTAAAAATGATTAAGATTAATAGGGGTGCCCAAACTTTTTCATATGACTGTACTTCACTCCCTAATTTGCAAGCCATACTGAACAAGTTCTACAATTTAACAGGATACAAAATTAATAATAGTAAAACCGAGGCCCTCCCAATAAATATCCATAGGAAAGACTTTGCTAATCTAAAGGCTAATTTTAGCTACAATTGGAAAACATCTTCCTTAAAGTACATAGGAGTTAATCTAACTGCCTCATATGCAACACTATATAGCAATAATTTTCCTTATAAATACACTGAAATTAAAAGATCCCTACAGAAATGGCTTAAGTTGCCCCTCTCCCTCCTAGGCAGAATCTCAGCCATAAAAATGATTCTCTTACCTAAACTGCTATATTTATTCGAGATCCTGCCTATCCCAATCCCCATGAAAGATTTAAAAGCCATACAGGCTTCTTTCTTTGATTTCATCTGGTCTCACAAAAGACACAGGATTGGAAGGAGTGTCATGCTGGCGGGAAGGGCAGAGGGGGGACTTGCAGTCCCAGACCTTATTAAGTATTACTGGGCGGTACAACTTCGTAGAGTCCCTGCTTGGTCTTCCATCTTCTAAATGGGTAGAAATAGAAAAGTTATGGCTTGCTCCTATGCATCCTAATTCACTGCTTTGGGGAACCTCTCAGGTACGCATTGATCGTCCATTATTGGGTCCAATCAAATTAACCTGGGCAATATGGAGAAAGTGCATGAAAAGGTTCAATCTCTGCTCTCCCTCTTCGCCTATGACCTCCTTCCTATTTAATCTCATGCTTCCAGAAGGTATGGGAAATGTATCCTTTAAGCCTTGGTTTGACCGGCGTCTCTTCAGATTCGCAGATATTGTTGATTATCGCTCTAGACAAATCTTCCCATTCCAAACCTTAAAAACGAAATACCAGATCCCGGAGAAATGCCGATTCTTCTACCTACAAATATCCCATTTTATGACCTCCACACTGCAGTCTACAAGGGTCTCCCTCCCAACCAGGTTTGAGCTACTTTGTAGGTCTTGTGCCTCGACTAGAGGCTTGATATCTGACATCTACACCTTGCTGTTAAATCCATTCCCAGATATACCTCCTGAACATCCTTATATGTTAAAATGGGAGAGACTTTTGGATAGATCATTTTCTCAGGAAGAGTGGGAGCTCATATGGAAGAGGGCGGCCCAATCCTCGCTCTGTAACACTTATAAACTTATGCACTCACTTAATCCCACTATTCCTGACTCCTGCTGGCGTTGCAATGAAAAAGATGCCAATGTCTTCCATATTTTCTGGGGTTGCAAAATGATTCAACAGCTTTGGGTAGATGTGGCAGGTTTTGTTGAAAATATGCTTGAAATACAGCTAACCCTGAATCCAGATGTCTGTCTGTTACATTTATTTTCGACGAAGCTGAAGAAACCCATTCAGAAAATGATGTTATGTATACTGACTGCAGTAAAATGTATGATCTCTTCATATTGGAAGCGCAGGGATCCACCGAGACTAGAAGATGTGTATCGTCGCCTTAAAGATATTAGGGCCCTAGAACACCTAACGGCTATGCTGAATGATAAGGTGGATAACTTTCACCTAATATGGGACACTTGGGATACCTTTGAAACTATACATAAAATTTAACATTGATGCTCTTTGTAGTCCCACCAACCTAGGACTCCCTCCTCCTGACTCTAAGCATTGCGTGTGTGTGTCCCTTTCCCCTCGTGTGTGTGTCTTGTTTGACTGTCTTTCGCATTACCCTCTCTTGGAGGGTTTTTTGTCTGGATGGCTTTACAATACGTAAGTCTAAGTAGCAGGTTATAAAGTTTAACACACTTCAAAGTTGATTTCTTAAAGTTCTATATACCTGACTTATACATAAGGTATTTTCCATGCTTAACTCCTACACACTGTTGAAAGAATTGACAAAGTTTTGTCTTGTAAAGCAAGTTTATTGTCTTTGAAACTTTAATAAAAATTTCAGTTAAAAAAAAAAAAAAAAAAATTGTATTCACACTTATATAGTGTAAGACTTCAACCATTTTTCTGCCTGCTTTGATTACCATGATACTGCGGGTTTATGTGAGTGTAATATTGACTTATGTTTTCTAACATGTATTCTATTGTTAACAGGTAACACACCTTCACCTGTTGCTTCTAGTGATTGTACAAACTCCAGAACAGAACATGGCTTTAAAGTTAGGCAAGAGGAGGCGGAAGTCACAGAACAACTCAGAAAGGTTTGTAATGGCAAAACAAAAAAGAAGAAACCAATACTACACTGTTTTTGGAGATACAATAAAATGTAGGGGTACTTTAAGGCCGTGTTCACACGGCTTATTCCCGACGGATTTGTGCGCCGTATTGAGCGCACAAATCCGCCGTGAATAAGGGGCGGGGACGGAGCGCGGCGGGGGCCCGCTCCACGGCCCATAGACAATGCATTGTTCACGGCGATCCTGACGCTCTAAAAATCTGCCCATTCCAACTTTAAACAATACCGATCCCGAGAAGCGATTTCTACCACAGAATAGTCCCATTTTATACCTCACTGCAGTCTACAAGGGTCTCTCCCAACCAGTAATTGAGCTACTTGTAGGATTGTGCTCGACAGAGCTTGATATCTGACACTACACCTTGCTGTTAAATCCATTCCGCAGATATACGGCCGACACATCCTTATAGTTAAAATGGAGAGACTTTTGGATAGAATTTTCGAAGAGTGGGAGCTCATATGGAAGAGGCGCCAATCCTCGCTCTGTAACCTATAACTTATGCACTCACTTATCCCTATTCGACTCTGCTGGGTTGCAATGAACAAAGATGCCAATTCTTCCATATTTTCGGGGTTGCAAAATGATTCAACAGCTTTGGGTAATGTAGCAGGTATTCGTTGAAAATAGCTTGAAAGTACAGGCCAACACCTGATCAGGAGTCTGGTCTGTTACATTTATTTTCGCGAGTGAGAACCCATCAGAAAATATGTAGCTATCTGACCGCAGTAAAATGTATGATCTTCATATTGGAGCGCAGGGATTAACCCGAGACTATGAAGATCTGTAATCGTCGCCTTAAAATTTAGGGCCTAGAACACTACGGCATGCTGAAATAAGGTGGTAACTTTCGCCTATATGGTGACACTTATGTGAACCTAATTGAAACATACCTAAAATTTAACATGTGAGCTCTTTGTAGTCCACCATCCTAGACTCCTCCCTGACCTAATGCATTGCGTGGTGTCCCTTCCCCTGTGTGTGTGTCATGTTTGACTGTCTTTCGCATTACCCTCTTGGAGGTTTTGTGGATGCTTACAAACGAAGTCTAAGTACAGTTATAAGTTTAACGACCTCAAGTTGATTTCTTAAAATTCTATAACCTGATTATACATAAGCATTCTCTATGCTAATTCACACACGTGTTGAAGATTACAAGTTTGTCTTGTAAGCAATTAATTGCTTTGAAACTAATAAAAATTTCAGTTAAAAAAAAAAAAAATTGTATTACACTTATATAGTGTAAGACTTCAACATTTCGCCTGCTTTGATTACCATGAATGGGATTATTGAGTGTAATATTGCATTAGTTCTAACATGTATTTATATTTAACAGGTACACACCTTCACCTTGTTGCTTCTATGATTGTACAAATTCTCAGACGAACATGCTTTAAGTTAGCAAGAGAGGAATCCAGACAACTCAGAATTTGTAATGGCAAAACAAAAAGAAGTAAACCAATCACTACACTTTTGGAGATACAATAAATGTGCAGGGTACTTAAGCCTGTTACAGTTATTCCGACGATTTTGCGCCGTATTGAAGCCAAAATCCGCCTGAATATGGGCTGGCTGGACGGAGCGCGCGGGGCCGATCCGCCCATAGACAATGCATTGTTTACGCGGTCGCGCGTAATATTGTGCATGTCATTCCTCCCCGCGGGGATTTCCCAAGAAGGGAGGAGCGACGGATTCCACTGTTTCTATGAGACATGATTACCGTAATTGTGCCGGATTGCGCCTTTACTGATGAAATCCGCACGCAGTACTGGCGCAATATCGCAGAATAGTCTTGTGAAGTGAAAGATCTGTCTTTTACCTCCGACAGTATGTTAATAGATGTTGATGTTTTGTTCAACAATAAATGTGAATTATTGTTCATAGAGAAAAAAACATCCCCTAAAAATAAGTCTTAGCCCGTCTTTAGGAGCAAAAATTAATATAAGACAATGCCTCATTTTCGGGGAAACGGGTAGTTACTTCAATGCATTTGGTTCCTTAAGTAACCATACCACTATTATATTACTTGCGTGCATTTACTCTATTACTTCTTTATATATTTTCATGTTCGATGTGAATATATGACATTTTTTACACATATTCATAGACATATTTACTACTCCTCTTTTTTCCCCCCAAATCAACTTTATTGCTAAATTGAAGAGAAAAGAGTGGACCGGATCAAAAGAATACATCTGACATAGCATTTGAACAAAGTACATAGACATCAATACAACAGTCATCAGAAACTCTCATGGAGAGAGAATAGAAACAACAACATTTCTCATACAGAAATAAATGACAGATGGGTGCATAGCAAGCAAATGCCCATAAAATGCCATTGGTCAAAGAGCATTGACAAACCAAAAAACAAAACATTCACTGTGCCGTGTACATGTGTGTGAACATATAATATATAGATAGAAAATAAGGGCAGAGTAAAGCAGACCATTCTCATACTACCACTAAGCAGGAAGAAGTTAAAAAAGTTAAAAAGTGCGAAGGCCCCCAAAAAATGTTAAAGGGGCAGGCGGAGGCTCAGTGAGTAATTGACTCCTCGTAATTTCCACCACACATTGTGTAGACGAAGAGTCCAACTATCTTTGCCAAATACGAAGGCATTTAGTGGTTTTATTCCTGCTAACAAAAATGTACTTTTTGAAAGGAAGGGTGACAACGTATTTGCTACTGTTACAATCACCATCATTTCTTTTGTAACCACCTTTAGTATTTATTTCGAGGGTACCACACATTAATTTTGGTTTATATGCGTTTCATTTGCTGTGACTCACATGAGTAAGATCTGAATCTGACCATAAACGACATGTTATTCTGGCCACTTTTGCTATCTGACTCCACAAATAATTTTGGTAGAATAAACGATTATTTAATTGCATATCAATTGCTCATGAGTGCTGTGGATCTTTGTACATATGTTTACGTACTGCAACGTCCTTCCACGCAGCACCACCTCTCATTCTGACAGAGCGCCGAACACCTTCTCTGAACATGTGCTTTACTATTGACTTTGTGGCTCCCATCACTTGAAATGCCAGTAGTATGGCATGTGACTGCTGTGGCCACTGGTTACATTAGTCATGTGCCAGCTGCTAAGAAAAGCCAGAGTGCCTGACAGTTGTAGTTTTGCCATTCACTGAGGACCACAGGTTGGAGACCACTCCTCTGGACCGTGAGATGGCATATGTGACCTTTTGTAAAGTTGCACATATAGTTGTCATATAGTACTTTACTACCAGTGTGATCTGTAGGCCAGAAAATCACAGGAAGGGACATAAGCCAGCTAACTTGTAAGATATGGATATTTTTCCTCTAATATAATTGAGTGTTTTGGTTTTTTTTTTCTATTAGTGCCTCATTTTCTTAAAGTTCTTATTTTATTGTGCTTTCCCGCACTTAAGTCTTCAGACTGAATTGTTTTGAACTGAATTTGTTTTTTTTTTTTTTTTAGAATATAGAATCACGGTTAAAAGTATCCCTTCCCAATGACTTGGGAGCAGCTCTTACAGATGGCGTGGTGTTGTGTCATTTAGCCAATCATGTTCGGCCAAGATCAGTGCCGAGCATACATGTTCCCTCGCCTGCTGTTGTAAGTATTGCGTTATTGGTTTAAACTATTAAGTGAAAACAATAATAATATTGCATTTTTTAATAGCAAGTTATTGTCTGCCTTCATTAGCCCAAGCTCAAAATGGCAAAATGCAGGAGAAATGTTGAAAACTTCCTGGAAGCCTGCAGAAAAATTGGGGTTCCTCAGGTAAGAAAACATTGGCGTGCATCATTCTACTACACTACTATGAGGCCTCCCCATGAAATTCACTTTTATTTATAAGAGTATATTTTGTGCAGATTAACATTTTCTTGTCACTGACATGAAATCTTTTGTTACTATTACTTTTTTTCATGATGCCAACATCCTTTCATCTTTCTTCTTTTGTGATATGTTTTTGAATTTACAAGTGCAAATTTACTTGGACGTACTGCGAACCTGAACCTTTTCATAGTTCATTTTGGTGGGAATGGTGACCAGTCATACAAAAACTGAGACCTCCTGGATGGCAGGTATTAGGGGCAAGAGGGATGAGGCATATTGGATTTCAATATGCCTGATCCTTTTTATTCCTGTAAGAAATAAACTGTTGACGCAGGTACCTGGCAGCAGCTTATTCCTTCTTTCCCTTTGAAGTAAGCATACACTCTTGGCCAAGCAAGTATATTTATCTCTGACTGAGGAGAAGCAGCTTTTGGACAGCAGCCATCTGGTTTCCAGTACTAGTCAAAAGTTTCGGCAGACATTATCATTCATTGAGGGTTTTTTTTCTACATTTGGATTCATATGACTGTCAGGAACACATGTAATTAGGTAGTAAAAAGTGTGAAACCAATTATTTTTTTTATTTCCGATTCCTCAATTTAGCTGCTTCTTTTGCTTTGATGACTACTTTTCACCCTAGTTTCATGAGGTAGCCACCTGAAATGGTTTTTCAACAGTGCTGAAGGAGTTTCCAGAAGTGCCGAGCGTTTGTTGGCTGCTTTGCCTTCACTCGGTGATCCAGCTCATCATAGACCATCTCAATTAGCTTGGTTTATTATGGAGGCCATGTTATCTGATGCAGACCTGTATCGCTCTCCTCCTTGGCCAGGTAGCCCTTATATGACTTGTAGGTGTGTTTGGGATCATTGTCTTGTTGAAAAACACATGATGATTTTACTAAGCGCAAACCAGATGGGATTGCATGTCGCTGACAGTTGCTGCGGTATCCATCCTGTTTACGTGTGTCTAGTATTTTGTATACATTTCGAACAGTGTCACCAGTAAAACACTCCCACATCCTCACACCTTGTGCTTCATGGTGGCAACCACGCATTTAGAAACCATCTGCTCATCTTCTCTGTATCTCACAAAGACGTGGAAGTTGGAACCAAAAATCTCAAATTTTGACTTCTCAGACCAAAGAACTGATTTCCATTGTTCTAATGTCAATTCCCTTAATATGTTGGCCCAAGCAATTCTTGTTTCTCCATAGTGACTTTTTGCAGTAATTCGACCATAAAGGCCTTATTCTCACAGTCTCCAATACAGTACATGTACCTGACATCTGAAGAGATATTGATATTTGGTTTCTGAGGCTGGTAACCTTAATGAACTTATACTTGGAAGCAGAGTGGTCATTTTCCTGGAGCACTCCTCATGGGAGTCGGTTACCTCATTGGGTGGTTTGTGGTTGCACTTGAGGATACCTGTAAAGTTCTTCAATTTTCAAGACTGACTGATCTTCATGTCCTAGTAATGATGGATTGTTGTTTCTCTGAGATGAGTGGTTCTTTCCCTAATGTGAACTAGGACCATAACTGAGTAGGGCTAAACATTTTGTGGAACGGTGTACAAGCACTACCACAACATAACTGATGGTTTCAGACACATTATGAAGGCACATAGATCAACTTTTGAGAAGGTGTACCTGTTAATTGAAAGACATTCCTGTTAACTACCTCATGAAGCTGATTGAGATAATGCCAAGAGTGAACAAAGCAGTCATCAAGGCAAAGGGGGCTATTTTAAAGAATCTAAGACATATGTTGAACACTTTTTTTGTTACCACTTAATTCCATATGTTCCTTCATGGTTTTAATGCCTTCATTATGTACCTACAATGTAAAAAAATAAGAAAAACATGGTATGAAAAGGTGTCCAAACTTTGGACCTGTACTGTATGGGCAGCTTTATAACATATTAGGTAAGTGCAACTGATCCACATATGGTGTTAGTGATTTTAGGTTCTCTGTGACTGCCTAGAAGAATTTTGCTTAGAGCTCGACATAGCCAAACTTTTTTAGAACAGCACATTGAAGAGGTTAGTGTGCTCCTTAATTACGATCTGAGGAATATTTATCAGGCTTACATACATGTCTTTACTACACGATTCACACCTATCCTCCTAACATTCGTGTTTCAGTAGGACATATCTATGGAGAGCTGAGGACATTAACTGCTCTATGTTGATTTTCTTCCCTTCCTTTGTTGTCTTATTCCTCTTGTCAGCAGGCAAGTGTCTAACTGCATGATGGTGTTTGCATGACTGACTCTGCTTTCTGTTTTTCCCTTCCTGCTCACCCCCTCTGGACAGGACAAAGTTTGTCTCCCTTCAGACATTCTCCAGCTAAACCTCTGCAGCATTAAGGGAACTCTGGAAAGTCTCCTCTCCTTTGGAGAAGGCTCCCAAGCACCTGCTCTTTCCTCACACCTCCTGGGCTTTGGGGTTTTCTACTGCACCCTTATGCTTCTCCTCTTCATGCTCTATCGCTGGTTTCTTACCCTCTGGACCGAGGCATGAAGAGGCAGGGTGATGAGCTTACTAACTTTTGATGGGGGGGTGTTTTTCTTGAACATGCAACAACTATGAATTCTTCTGCAAACCTCGGTATGAAGCACAACATCGTGTTAACCCATTACTGTGAAGTAATCCAGGGCTAATGAACATATTTATCTATGGATGAAGATATTAAGACCTCTTTGCCTGTGAGCTATGCTACTTAGCCAGCTTTAACTATTCTATAGTCAATGCTCAATGCCTATAAGAAATAATGACTTAGTGGTGTTACCTTTGACCAATAGCCATACTGTTTGGATGTGTGCTATTTGAGACACTTGGTAAGTTTTACATCTAGAAGAAGGGAACGCTTTTCACTTCATAAAAAAGAGCAGATGGACAGGACTCATTAGCTGATTTTTTTTTCAGAGCTGGCCACAATTCTTATGTGCCTTCATGCCAATGTTGCCAGTAGTTGTTTTCCAAGTCTGATAAAGAAAAAAAAAAAAAGGTGCATGGGAATTCCCTATACCAAAGGCTCATTAGTCTGACTGTACGTAGGCTACCAAAAAAAAATTAGCGAAGTTTAATTACTGTATCTGCTTTTACCCATGTTAGCAAATGCCATCACCATGGGACTCCCAAGTTGCTAAATCTAAAGCTCAGGGCTTATAAAAGAAACCCCTACTAGCCAGAATGGAGAGCTGCTTAGTAAGAGTAGATCTGATTGACCTGATCCATTCATTTACTACATGGTCGGGCAAAGACGGTGCATTACATGCTTGCCGCAGACACCTCTAATGGGGAATTGTATAGTCAGACAAGTAAGTAACTCGTAACAGCTGCTATTTATAATAAAAAAGGCAGTTTCTTTAAGGACGTGAATTATTTGAGCTTTAAAAGGTTGGAAGAGCAGCTGTAAGGTCCCAGAAACAAGTTTGAAGATCCTGTTTGATGCCCACATAGTACTCTTGAAAAGGACTTGTAGGTAGAGTTTCAGGAGAAGAACAGTTGACTAACATGGCTTTGCTTTTGAATCTCTGTCCCTATATCCTTTTTAGTGGTTTTTGGTTGGGTGGTGCTTATAGATATTTGCTCGATCCTGCTGCATTCAACAGGATCCAGTAACCGTTAACTATGCGGTCCCAATGTACTTTGTCCCTATTTTGGGATTCAAGTATGGGACAGCTTGTATTTTAGCATGTCTAATTATCTTTGTTAGTCTGAGCTGAATGTGAATGCTTAATGATGGAGTTAATTGGAAGGAGAGAAAAAAATTGTAAGGACTTACTACTGTTTCTTTTAAAGATTGAGGTTTATTCATGTATTCTAGGTGCACAGTGTTTCTGGTAAAACTGTATTCCTAAGAATTATTTTGTGCCTTGGTCCTTTTTGAAGAAGGATATGTTTACATTACATATGGAGCCTATGTTTGGTGTAAATGCTAAAAAAAGCTGTATCCGTAGGGTTCCATATGCTATGCAGGGATATAAATGAAAAATATACCCCGTTTCCCCGAAAATAAGACAGTGTCTTATATTAATTTTTGCTTCAAAAGACGAGCTAAGACTTCTTTTTAGGGGAGGTTTTATTTTTCTATGAACAATAATTCACATTTATTGTTGAACAAAACATCAACATGTATTAATATACTGTAGTGATTTCATCACAAACATCAGCATAAGCAGCCAAACTCTGAATTGCATCAAAAAAATGCACTGTGTCTTATTTTCAGGGGTGTCTTATTTTCGGGGAAACAGGGTATATATTGCACACGATCCAAATATATATATATATTTTTAGTACCATGGCATTATATTGGCAACCTATTCCACTGTATGGTTATAAATTGAGGTTTGCTGCAGCCTTTCTTTGAGTTATACATCAAAAGTTCCAGCATCATTTTTCTCCAATGTAGACTCCATACGTGATGTGAACAGAGACTAAGGCCCTGTGCACACAATGGAATTTCATCTGAACTCCACCCTGAAACCAATTTTGAATTCTACCTCTAAATTATTTTTAATTAATTTTAATGAGAATCGGCATGGAATGTTTCACCCAGATTTGTGAATGTGTGTGAGAAAACAAGCGACATGCTAAGGCTGGCTTCACATCAAGTTTTGGTCATTGAATCGATTTGGATACCTAAACTAATTATCCTGACTGACTCATAGGAAACAACAGGGCAAACATAGTTTGTTTTCGACTGTTTGCTCTGTTTCCCAAATGTATACACTCTCTGTGCTAGAAAGAAAGCACAGAAGTCAAGGCATATACATTTTGGAAAATAGAGCAAATGTAGGCGTTATGCACTGTTTGCCCTGTTGTTCCCTATGAAATTCTAAAGGTATCCAGTGGATACTTTGTGCTTTATCAGAAACAAATATAACGGAGGTCTCAAACAGGAAGGAAACATTGTGTGAACCCAGCCTTATGCTACATCAGGTAGAATGCTTTGAATGGAACTTATCTGTACCTAAAGCAATTGTCAGAAATCTGCCACATCCAAAGTAAAAATTTGGCAGAATTTTTTTTTTTTTTTTTTTTTATGCAATGGATTTTTTTCAACAGAATAATCTGTAGTTTGCACAGGACTTAGAACTACTTAAAGCTCCACAATTAACACCATCTTAAGACGTAAAAGACATCTGCATCTTGTTCTGAATTTACATTGACTGTAGTGCTACTAAGAGTGCAAGTGTCCTTGTTCACAATCTGTATTATAGAAAACAGCAGTATTCTGTAGCCTAATCTTCCTGAAGATTATGTAGTTTAGTTTTTGAGAATCAGACATTGAAGGTTTTTTAATATGAGTGGTGTTCAAAAGTCTTTATAGGGCCTTTTGATAGTGAAGCCCAAATAATCTTTCTCCTGATTTTATATTCATCTTATCAAAATTAATGTAGAAAACATATATTAACAATTAATGCTTGTGCGTTAAACGCTGGGCTGCTTATGTATACATAAAAGCAATAAAAACTACTTCTCTAGTATATTATGCTTAAGTCGGTTGGAAGTCCGATGTTACCAGGCTTACAAGGGAACCTGTGTGGTGGTTTATCTGATAGCAGGATATGATAGAGGGGGAGAAGCTAAGCTCTCTGATTATAGAGGGTTATGTGATGTGGAGCAGGATTTCTGAGTAAAAAGCAGAGATGAAAAAAGCCAACCGTAAGCGAAACTACCACTAATTCCGGTCCTATACAGTGATTGACAGTTCATTACACACACTGATGTAGGGAAAGCTGTCAATCACTGTATGTGGGTGGGGTCAGCAGGACTTCAACTGTGTCTTAAGGAGTCCAGTCAGGATTTTCTCTGCGTTTTTACTTAGAAATCTTTCTTTAAATCGTATAAGCCTATATATCGCAGAACTCCGCTTCTCTCTCTCTCTGTCTCTCGTCCTGCTCTCAGATAGGAGTATAAACCATCTGACAGGTTCACTTTAATGCATTATGCTGGACCTCAATTGAGGATTGATGTCAAGCTCCATTTTCCTATATTGTGTTATGCAGCTATCCAAGCATCAAGCTATGACGTTAGATCACTATACAGCAGAATTTGTAGGCATATTCATTATCACTGTGATAGAAAGAACATGTGACGAGGTTAAGGTGGTGTCTGGTATTTTTTGAAGATCTATAGGGATTTGCAGGAGAATGTTTATTAAAAAAAAAAAAATTTCCTCCCTCTGGCACCTATTAAACTGAGCTTCACTGCATGTAATGCTTTTTTCTGCACTCAGGGATTTTTCCCATGCAGCATCTGCAGGATCACGAGAGGCAGATACAGACTTGAGTATTGTGCAGTATTTACTCAGTTTATAGGGGCTGGCATTTATAATCTTCCTTTAAAATGAAGTTCTCGAATTGATGGTCAGTATTTTACAATAAGGATCCTGAAAACTTGCATTCTGAACTGTGGCCCCTAAGCCTAATACATTTACACTTAATATTCTGCAGAGATCACTTCTTCAGCTCAAACCTGATTACAACAAAAGCTGATGTCAATGTTTATAGACCACACAGAATCCACCATTTACAATAGATGACGACCTCCGGTCACCCTCCTTCTCCTCCCTGCACACTAACCTCAGGAAAGGTGGCCAATAATAAAAATAAATATACAACCAGAAAATTCTAGATTAGAAAAAGAGAGTATGTATAATTATCTGTTTTAAATTAATAAAAAATAAAGGTAAATACCTTCCTTTAAAGACTATGGGCCACATGTATGAAACGGTTTTGGTCTAAAACTCACTTTTTTCCCCATAGTTTTTCTATTGGGGGGAAAAAAGTGAGTTTTAGACCAAAACCGTTTCATACATGTGGCCCTATGTGTAGTATGCAAACCCAGGTGAACTTTGGTCTTATTGCAAAGACAAGGCAAATCACTTTACCTACAAACATATTGGGCAACTTGTTTTTTCTAAATGTTTTCCTACAACAGTAGTTTCTTGAGATGTATTGTAAAACTGGCTGTTGACTGCAACAAGGAGACCAATTTGTAAGGCTTGCGTGCCTTACTCATTCTTGCCACATAAATGCTGCAAAAGGATTCTGTCAAATCATGGTAGTTTGAGAACTAAAGCTTTTGGCTGGGGCTGCACTGCTACTATCACAAATTGTTTTCTAATATGTTAGAAATTTTGTAACATTAGCATGTTCGTTTGCATCTTTTTTTTTGGCCATGGGGAATTTTTGCGACTTTCGGTTGCTGTGCAGCCCCAGCCTTCCTCACGAGCATAATGCATGGCATTGTAGGCTGTTAGAAGTTGGACCGCAGAGCACTGATGTATAATGGTTTCTTCTGCAGCTCCTTATCAATTGCACTGTTTTTGCTGAATTTTGTAAATAAATTTTGCTACTGGTATGTCGTCTTTCCTGTATTTCCTGCTTTCTCTTCTTTGAGTTGTAAATATGTCTTTCATCTTTCCATACACTACATACACATACTTGGTTATTTTTGATGTCCAGTCACATTAGATTGAGATTTTCCACCCGCATAGACTTCTGCCAGACTTTAACCCCTATAATGGCAGTAATGGCCATGAATGTTTTGCGGATACTGTTAGTTTTATAATTTTTGTTTTATTTTTTTACCCCTCTCTCGTACCCTTTTCCTATTACTTTTATGACCAGGATCGTCTGTGTCTACCACCGCACATCCTTGAAGAGACTGGATTAGTGGAAGTAGCAGGAACAGTGCAAGCCTTACTGGATCTTGCACCACCAAAACCGCTTTCCCCCACTAGTGTGTGAATACCATGTTATCCACAGGCTCCTTATCCTGTGTGTCACTTCTACATCCTGCTTGTCACTAAAGAGGCCTGCCGATAACGAGCACCTAAAGGATCTTACCTGCACATGCTCCAGTTTTCTTCACAAAAGGTTTTAATTGAATTATAAAATTCTTTTTAGTACCCACTCAATATTCTGCATTCATTATTAATGTTATAAGCACTTTCTAAATTTACATGATTAAAATCATGCCCAACCATTGAAAGGGCTATAAAGACAATAAGAAGTGCAATATTCGATTGCTATGTACATGACTGATGCAATTGGCTCAAGAGGGAAAGACGTTCTGAAGCCCTGCAAAGGAACAAGATTGTTTATTTTAGTTTTCTTGTTCCCACCTATGGTGAGGTCCTTTCATTGTTCATCCCAATAGAAGGAAGTCTGCAGTGTGCTGGAGGAATTCCCGAAACAGTCTGCAAGGACAATCTAATGCATACGTTGTGCGCCTAGTGTGCTTAAGATGCTGGGAATATCAAGGTAATAAAGCAAAACATTATGCACTTCTATGGAGACCTGACACTTGAAGATTCCTGACCAATGCAAATGAATGAAAGCCACCATGCACAAAATGTTTCTCTGGTTTCATTTGCAGAAGTTGAATATTAAATACGATCTGGACACGGTTTCCTAAAGTGACTAAACCTTTCCTTGTATGGACATGTTGACCTGATGATCTAGGAATTTTAATTCCTGTACTGGCGAGTTAGTGTAAGAATTTTAGGTTTTTTTGGTTTTATTTTTTTTTAATTTATGCTTTTATTTATTTTGCTTTTAACTTTTAAAGCTATGATAATTCCAGTCTTCGGTCACAGTGAACAAATTTACAAGAAAGGGACTTGTTTTAGCCAACAGTTGGTGTCAGGAGTCGCATAGTGATCTTTTAAATATTTCATGTTGCTCAACCAGTCATTGCTCAGTTGCAGGGGTAAAAAAAACTTTCATAGTAGACTAATGCAATCCTGATAGACTGAATGGCCATGTCACTGATTTGACCATACATACAACAAAAATGTCCGTCTGGCCCTTGGAGCTGTTTGGATCTGGCCATAGATGTAGATTGGTTTTCGAGTGGATTGTCCAACCTTGGATGACCACACTTGGTCATGAAAATCATAATTCACCTCTTAAGCAATTCGCTTAAAATTAACCTTTTAAAACCCTTTAGACTTAAACTATAACTGGTATTCTGAATGTTGAATTTTCTCATGATAAATATGACCACACTCTGAACAGAATTTGTAGTTTCCAGTAATTTCTCCTTGTAAACTTTTACGCAAATTGTTTAGAAAAATAATGTACATTTCAAAGGGGATTGGCAATTTAAATTTTGTATATAGCCCAACCATTCCATGTAAAGTTATTTTAATATAGCCTTTTCCTCGTGTAGCACCACGGCTTGTGATGCCTTCAGCTTCAGCAATAGTAAAAGATGTTTTGGCTATATACAATTGAAAAGCCTAAGAAAAAGGAGTGTAAAAAAAAAAGCGTCACTCTTCCGACCCCCCTCAAGAAATAAAAAATGTCTTTGCATTTACTTTTGTTGGTTTCTTCTATGAACCCTATGTGTGTACTCCAAGGTGGTGTTTATACAAATATAGTACAGCTTCATAGTCCATGATATTTATTGAACCCACAACTGTAAAGGATCCCAGCATATAAGGAATGTATTGTATGATGAAGGTTTTTTTGTTTTTTTTTTAACTCTGTAAATTCACATGGGTGGGAATTGCTGTCGATTTTTATCTGCCCATTTGTGCAGGTAAGATCTGCAGTGGATTTCGGTATCAGGCAAGTAGAGAAGATTTTACGAATTATTTAACATGCTGCTGACATTTTCCACACAAAAATATGAGCATGCTGCAAATTTTTGAATCCACGGCACTTGCTAATTCAGTTGTGAATTTTTACCACTTTTAGATTAGGAGGAGTAAAATCTGCAGATAACATATGGGGAATTTGCTGGTTTGCAGCTGAACATTTCCACCACATGTGAACCCAAAATTAATGAAAAAGTCTAGTGTATAAGTAAAGCCAAGGAAAACGAGTTATCTTTTCCTACACTAAACATCATTTAGTAATTATTTTAGAATGTATAATATTTCATACGAATTAAACTGATTTATTTTCATGGGGTATTTTTTTTAGTCAATGGTCTCTGGTTATTGGCTTTAAAATCCCATATCTCTTATTTGGCGTTCTATCTGATGGTCGGATGACATTTTGATTTAAAATGCCATCCCATATATATCTTAAATAGTTGTTACACAACACACACCTGAACTAACTCTTGAATTCTGATACCCATACGACATGAAGGTTTAAAGGGGTTGTCTCGCTACAAAGAATAGCTTTCAAATTGTAGGGAACACAAAATAAAGACATTTTCCAAATATATTGCATTGTTCCTCTGTTTTCCCTAAAGAGATACAAGTGAATTTATTACCTCCATGGCTATTTCAGTTCCCTCAGTAACCAACCTGTAAACAAATCTCCTGGGGCTGTTTGTTCAATGAGATAACAGAGAGTGAGTCATCACACAGGTCCCCAGTGTCAGTCAGTGTCCTGTGCTGCCAGACAGTAAAAAGCTTGATTTAATCTCAAGTAAAACAGCTCTGTAATTAGGGCTTTTTGTTTTGGGGATCAGATAAGAAGTCCTTCCAGTAGTTTGAGAAGCTAATCTAATCTAATTAGCATCTGAAAGCACAACCTAGCTGTACAAGCAGGGAGCTTATGCAAATTAGTATGAACCAGGAAGTGACAGAGAATTTCTTTCATGCATTCTTTGAAACCCTGTGGGGAGACAACTCCTTTAACACATGGGGGTATGCAATAAATGGCTTTTTTTTTTAAACTATTAAGTGGTATGTTACGTTAAATTTAGCTTTATTTGCCATTTTTACACAGATAAAATACAATGGTTTATTGGACTTTCACAAATTGGTTTGATGTTGTGTAAAATAAATGTTTTTATGCATATCGCTTGTATGCACCACACCCTTCATCTGCTGCAATTGTTGCCCTTCATATATTTTCATGCCTTGTAAATGGTTTCAAATACACTCTATCTGCAGATTTCACTATATTAATATGCTAAAGATGTTGGTCTATTAGATATAACTGTAAAAGAGATTCCTTTTATTGGAAATTTGTTGATGTAATATATTTTCGTTTAAATTTTGTCAAAGTTATTTTGATTGTAAAATGCTTAAAACTTTTAAGTGTTTAACAAAGGCTCTATATAGTGGATTTTGTGTCTGATGGCAATCTTGAATTTCCCTACCTGCTGCAGTGATTTGTGGGTGCCCACTCTGTCTATAGATCTTTTTCCACATGCCCGCTGGCCCCTCACCCATCAAGGTAGTTTGAGCCCCCAAGGTTGTTGATTTGTAACTGCTTTCTGTTGCTGATATTTAACTACATGGCACAAGGAGCCTTAGGGTAGGTCTACACTGCAACAGCCAAAAAACTAATTGAAAACCAAAACCTAAAAACCGTTTTGAACCTAAGTATTTTGTCACTTTTTTTGTCCAAAGCAGCTGGGTTTCCAACCAGTTTTTTTGGGTGGTTTTTATTTTTTTTGTTGAGGTTTTTGGCGTGGTTTTTGGTCTGATTTTCTTTTTGGGGGGACATTTTTTGGGCAGTTTTTAATGTATGCAAAATTAATATACCTTGTATAAACACTTTGGCAGTTTTTCAGCAGAACCTCCAAAAGCCACACCCAAAAACGCATAGAAACCGTCCAAAAAACATCCTGTAGTTTACATAGACTTCAATAGTAAATTTTCCTCTGGACTTTGTCGGATTTTACAACCTGTTCCTACAACCACTGGCACCCAAAAATGAGCAGGAAAAAAAAAACCTGTGTAGACTATTAGTCTATGTAGTTTTTCCGTCTGATTTTCAGTAGTTTCAAAATATTAAAACCGCCAAAAATCAGACGGGAAACCTCTCCTGTATATGCATAGCCTTAAGGTAGGTCCACACAGCCCAGAAATGCCACAGATTTTACATCCAGATGTGCAGGGGGAAAATTGGCAGCATTTCGCTAAGAAAATCCACAAAAGCAAATTGTGCAGATTTGCTTTGAGGATTTATCTGCAAAATCTGTGAATAAGAAGAAACTAATTCAAAGTCACAATTGGAAATTTTGCTGTGGATTTATAGGTAATTCACCACAAAATCTGCAACAGTTTTGTTACAGATTTTAACTTCCCTTTTTGAAGTAAAAAAATATTGGCACATTTACTCAACATGAATTCACGATTTAAAATATCAATTTCAGTGTAGACTCTGCTCCGATAGCATGAGATTTGTTGAGATCTCACGACTTTGTTGCTACCATTATATGTTGAAGATTTTCTGACCTGAAAACTCGCAGTGTATCCACATATATAGCCCTATTCACATTGAAGGGCATAAATGGACTTTCCATGTAATGTCTAGACAAGCTGGGTCCTCCAAAGCTCTTTACAGCTATTCTCATATTAGATGAGATTTCTTCGTATCAAACCTGAATACCCAATAAGCTGTTTTTGTTTTTTTTTTCCAATGAGAGTGCCCTGATCAGAACAATCACACTTTTTTTTTACATTTAGTTAATATTAAGAATGTAATAATGTCTTTTAGGTGCAAGTAAATGGGACCAAAGAAAATTGATCTTTTAAATCCCTTTAGTTTTAGCCCTGAAATTGCCTTTTGCCTAATGGACAACATGATAAAGTGTATAGTGGTACACTTGACCCCCATATGTGGCCTGACATGCATTACAAAACTGTGGAGATGAGCACCATTTTTACTTCGTTTTTTTTCTTTTTTAATGCATGACAGACATTAGACTACATTTTTATATCGTGTTTTATGTCTACATTTGGTATATCCACTGCAAATTCCACTAGCTCATGATAAATACATCTAAAAGGCTCTCTTTGATCCCATGTATTCCAACAGAGTGCCTTTTTTTTTTTTTTTTTTAACATTAAAGGGATTTTCGGAGTTTCTATTTTTAATAGTCCATTAATGTGTTTTTTTTTAAAGTCTGAGCTGTATTAAAAAGCATGCTCTGCACATACATTTTAGCATTTTCTCAGCACTTGCTCTAGATAAAAAAAACATAATGTAATGTGAACAAGGCCGTTATAAGGAAATCCCACTACATTTAGCAAAAAAAGAACATTTTTAGTTATACTTCTCTCTTTAGTGTCCACCCCTGCTTTTGGTTTAAAGCAAATTGCACAGAAAAAATGCCTCAAGATTGTGAAAATGGGAAGCGGGCCTAAAGAAGTTTACAGGAGTATACTAGACAGAGGCCATAGAAAACCTTGTTGAGGCAAATTATACACATACGTTTTCGGGGTTTTTTTTTTTGTTTGTTTTTTTAAATATAAAAAGCAACTTCTGCCGACAAGCACTTTTATTTGTCCTTGTTACTTAGAAAGTTTTCTAAGCGACCTGGCCTTTTAATTAAAGGAGTTGTATGGGATTAGAAAAAGGTCTGCTTTTTTTTCTTTCTTTGTAAACCATGTTACACATGTTTGTGTACAATATTGGAGTTCAGCTCTATTTACTTAAATTGGGATGAACATTAGTACCAGACATGGCCTACCGGCACGTATAACTGTCTATGGGGGGGGGGGGGGGGAAAGAACCCTTTTTTCCAATCCAGGACAACAACTTTTAATTCATTTGCTGCAAATGCTATTGCTGACTGACAATGGACTGTTATCCTGGCCGGTAAAACTAATTGTGCAGACACACACAGATCTCTGGGTGGTTCCTGTAGTCTATGTGGTGCAAAACTGATCAGGAAAGCTATGACCCACTTCCCAGGCATGAGAGTGTGGTTTATAAAATGTACAGATGGACAAGGTAGGATGGGGAATTCAAACTTTGCAAACGCTTCACGGTTCACAAGGTGTCATACTTGTTTAATTTTTGTAAATACATTCCATATTTTTCAGATTGTTCAAAGTAAATATTTGTGTCTGTACATCTAGTAGTTTCTCTTCAGTTGTCTACTGTTGCTGTTCTTCAACTGATAACGTATGATATGTGGTAAACTGAATAAAATGTACCTTTTCAAATATGTTGTGTACTTCCTTTTGATTGCTAAACGTAAGGCTTTCTTTTAAGTATGCAAGTCCCAGAACATTTATTTGAATAGGAAAGGCATTTAATCTAGTATATGTGTATGTATTTATATGTGTGTGTGCATGTATTTATATGTATGTGTGTATATATATATATATATATATCTTTGATGCCTATTCCCGATTTGAGGGGTTAAGCAAAGAAAATGTTTTTTTAATGGGGGGTAGGGTGGGTAAAGAAATGTAAAAAAAAAAAAAGTTCTACTTGCCTAAGTGTTGCCCACTCACCACTGCCCTTTTTGAACTCCTTGGTGATTCACTTATAATGTGATTCACCTCTGCTGTGTGTTGGAATGAGAACCCGAATGTCAAGTGGAGCGGATCGCAAGGGAGCTCCAGAGCGGCAGTGACACGGGACTTGTTGGCAAGTATAACTTTACATATCTACCGAACAATCCCTTTCACACAATAGAAAGATAGATAAAACATCCACATTTGCATTTCTATGAACCTTCTGATTTTAATTCAGAAATTGGTCCAGCTGAGTGATTGAAAAGGAATCTTATTTATTCAATAGCTTTCATTCATCTTTTTCAGCATCCAAGTAAATCTACTGAATGGCCTTCACCCTGGCCTATGAATTATTTCTTCTTTTTATCTCCTTTTTTTGCTTTACCCTTTTTGTCCGTTGCTTTCCCTTTCTTGCTTTTAGTTTTAGCATAAGGCCCCAGGCTTTTCCGCACCATTGTACCTCTCCACCAGGCCTGTATCTGAAAAGAGAGAAGAGAAAGAAAAGAGAATTTGTGTAGGTTTACAGCAGTCCTTTCCCCTTGCCTATTATAAAAACACTTTTAAAATGTCAAATTTTAACCTGTAGGGTTTTGGGTGCTGAAACCCCAACCAATCGCTACATTGTAGGGACAGAAGCATTTAACAGAGCACAGTGCTCCTTAGTTTGTAATCTGCGTAGTTTTTAGAGGGCATGGTTTAGCTGAGCGCATATGCCCCTTCATTTTAAAAATCAATGTTTTGATTGGTGTGGATCAGAATGGTGAGACCACCACTGATCAGCCTCCGATATAGCGAAAGCGTATTAAAATAATAGGCACTCTTTTAATGTACACTAAAGGGCTTCTTTATGTTACTTTTGGTGAGTTTCCCTTTTACATATTCTGAATAGTTTACCTTAATTGTGCTTGCTAGTTCCATCTTTTCTTGTTTCTTCTTCTGCCGGGCTTTCTCTTTCTCTAAGCGATCTTCAGTAATCACAGTCTCATACTCTTCGTACTGCATTTAAAAAGAAAAAAAATTTATATGTTGTGCTGCCTCAATGAGCTCAATAAGAATATGCCTAATTTGATCCAGATTACAAGGAACCACACAAATTGCTAACGCCATGAAAAAGAGCAGCATTGACAATACTTCATCCATTCTATGAGACGCCTGTAGTTTTGTTTCGTTTCATGTGCAGAGTACAGACTGTAGAACTTAGAACGAACTCAGTGGTTCCAAGTGAGCCCAATCCCATGTACGATAAAAAACATATTTATTAGGTCATATTAAAAAAAAGTTCCGTGGTCCAGAGACAGGTATTCCAGGGGTAGAACATGTGCAAGACCTGCTTACACGTTTCAGAATGCAAGTTCCTTATCACAGCTACTTTCGCTGTCACATGTGATGGTGTTCAAGCATTACTGGGACCAATAGTAAGAAGCCAAGTTAAAAAAAAATAAAAAATGTAACCTTAAAACTGCCACACTACCGTGAATGTAATTAACACCGTATAAGCAAATGCCAAAAATAAAGCTCAAAACGATCATATAGGACATGCTTAGATACATATGACTAAACAACATATGGATTAATAAAAATACAGTAGGTCATTTTTGTAGTCGAGACCTTTTGGGAAACGGGTTTTCAGAGACAATATCCAAAAGACTTCCCTATTTAAAAGTTTCTTCCTCCAATCCCCTCCTCAAGGTTTCAAAACCTTTTCTATACCAAACAACGTGCAGCGGTTATGGTAATCTATGAAGTTATATTGCTGGATTTATTTTTTATATCTGATAGGGGTTCTGCTATACGGTTTTTTTTTTCGTATTCAAAGAAGTAATTTTATTAATGCAATCAGCAGTACAAGAGAAAAGAGAAATACAAGTCATTTCTGTAATTCACATCTAGTAGAATAGACATAGAAATTTCTATTAACTTTTTCAAATGGCTTAGTATAACCTCCATGAAATAACACAATGCTCCTGGATTGGTAACCTAACAGCAAAAAGTTATACCAAAAATGTACTATTATTGTGACAGTCTACAGATTAGTAATCAGAAGATTAGTCTGAAGCTATCCAGGTTTTTAATTTCCTGATGGTACAACCTATGTACATTAAGTTGCATATCGTGCAGTATATTGCATAAACCACATAGGTTGAATTACAACTAATAAAATAGTTAATTTTGTGTTTCGTTTTGTTAGTATAAAACTCTCTTTATTGAAAGTAGCTACGAACAAGGAACTTACATTCTGAAACGCGTAAGTGGGTCTTACACATGTTCTAACCCTGGAATACCTTTCTTTGGACTATGGAACTTTTTAAATATGACCTAATAAAATAAGTTTTTTATCGTACATGGGATTGTGCCAACTTGGAACCACTTAGTTTGTTCTAAGATCTATTTTTGGATATGTTTTCCCTGCAAGATCAGCAGTAGAAGTGAGCTGCCCAGGAGGGAACGGTTCCCCGCTTTTACCTAGAGGACAGAGTGGGCTCTGATTACTTCTACGATTGGAAGTGGTAAGCACCTTTTTTGTTGTTTGCAAACCTGCTTACATATGCGTTTTGGTTACAAACTTTAGTAAACCACATCTAGATATTTAATGGGGCACATCATTGAAATATATTACATATGTAAAAGCAGTTGTATGATGCAGCATTGAGGTCAATCTTGATGTTACACAATAGCATGGCAATAAAAAGCCTCATAAATATTATTGTAATAACTGTCCAACCACTGTAACTCCATGTGCCCCTGATTTCATATAGAGCTTTTATATGAATGTCTGCTCTGAATGAGGGGGTCAACAAAACACAAACTGGGTCCAACAATGAGAATGAAATGGCAATCTAATAGAGAAATAAAATATTTAATAAACAACCCCTTTAATTATTACATAGGTATTTTCTTGTTCTCCTTTTTGAAAGCCTTGCCAAAAGACCTGTATCTGGTATCATGTGGTTGATTGTTGTACTTACTTGTTTAGTTAGGTCATTGAGCAGTAAAAGGTCATTAGTTCTAGAAGTCTTCAGGGAGTTCAATTCAGCCTGCTTCTCTTCTGTGTCTTTGTCATACTTTTCCATCCAATACTCCAGCTTCTCTTCCAACTCCTACAGATAACAACCAACAACAAAAGTGTTCATTTTTGCAATGCAATAAACATAATAAATTTATTTTGACACTAAGTAATGACCAGGGTTAATGTCAATGGCCATTTAATGTAAAAAACAAAACTGATGTGAGCTGTAGCCTACGTTATAGGCTTATATTGCACCTATTCATTTTTTCTACAAACTGTATTTTATTCAAATTTTTGCAAATAAACAGGTATACAATAACAATGTTTCTTGTCTATAGGTTGCACATAAGTATCTCGTAAAGCACGTTTCAACATGCCCAAATTGCACTACATCGCATGAGACAAAAATTTTTAGCATATAATACAAACAATACACCAGAATAACAATACAAAAAAAGACGAAGACAGAAACAAGAGGGAAGTGGAAAAGTAGATCAATTGCTCTTCAAAAAATTACGGTAATAGGTTAATCTATAGATTAACTAAAGTGTCTCAATCTCTATAAGATAGTAGTCCCAAGGATACCAAACCACAGTAAAGAAATGCACCTTATTATTGAGCAGGGCAGTTAGATACTCATATTGCAACTATAGTTAAGGTAGGCCATCAATATTTGTTCAGTAGGGGTATGACTTATGGATCCCCATGAGCCAAACCATTATCAAATAAATAATTGATGGTAGTCTTTCTAAACTTTTACATGTCAGTGTAATTTTTTTTTCTTTCATACAAAGGTGCAATCTAAGCAAAAAGTTATATACATTACACCGCCTCAAAATAAAGGTGTAACGTGCAGGGTTCATGCATATAGTTTATGCCTCCATCTATACACGTATCTTCAAGAAAAAAAAAAAAAAGACACTGGTTTTAAAAACGGGGTAACACAGTGTGAAAAAGGTACCCTAACACTATAGTTCCCAACTGCAACTGTCGTGTTGTCTGCTTTTGTCTTGCAGACTTACAGACATGTACATGTTCACATAACCAGATTTTTTTTTTTTTAAGACTTTAAATTATGCATTTGCACTTAAAGCTCCCATCCAATCAGAAATTTAGACTTAAAACAATGTTAAACAGTAGATCAAGGTGTGCAAAGTTCATACAGTAGCTCACAAATGTGGGTATACCCCTCATATTTTTTATAAATATTGTATTATATCTTTTCATGGGACAACACTGAGATATGACACTTTGATACATTGTAAAGTAGTCAGTGTACAGCTTGTATAACAATGGAAATTTGCTGTGCCCTCAAAATAACACACAGCCATCAATGTCTAAACCACTGGCAACAAAAGTGAGTACACACCTAAGTGAAAATGAACAAATTGTGCCCAATTTGCCATTTTCCGTCCATGGTGACATGTGACTTATTAGTGTTACAAGGTCTCAGGAGTAAATGGGGAGCAGGTGTGTTAAATTTGTGTTATTGCTATTATACTGTAATTTAAACCTCAATTTAGTTGGTAGGTGATATTCAATCTATTTCCTTGCTCATATAGTGGTCACCTACAGTTTTCCAGCTAAACTAAATTAATTTCTTACATATATACTAAATTATACTATTACACTAAAAGTTAACCTTTATTAGACTACATAATTTAAACTCTTAACCCCTTAATGACCACCTACCAACTTCTGACATCGGGTGGTGCAGGTCGTTAATCGGATCACCGGTGACCCGACACAGCCCCGGGAACGGCTGCACAGTCAGCCCTGGGGAGTTAGAGTAGCCCCAAGGCTGTCTGTGTAAGAAGCCAGCAATCGGGGCAGACTGTGGACTGCCCTGATCGGTGCCTGTGTCAAACTGACACAAATTATAATGTGTTAGCATATATGAATAAGCTAATACATCACTAAGTGAAAAAAAAAAATAAACCAGTTATACCTTCATGGGATTTAAAAATGGTAAAAAACATAAGTGTAGAAAAAAATAAAATGAAAATAAATAATAAAACCAAATTGTGCATACATTAACCATAAAAAAAAATCCTATACATATCTGGTATCCACACGACCATAATAACCTATAAAATTAATCTAACAAGTTAAGTGTGAAATGTGAATGGTGTTAAAAAAAAAAAAAAAAAAATTGGAAAAAAATTCTGCAATAATTTATAAGTGAACTTAAACTATTCATCCAAAAAGTAATACTTGTCCCAAATAAAACAAGGCCTCATACAACTGCCTCATTGAAAAAATAAAAAAGTTACAACTATTAAACGCAAGGAGGCAAAAAATAAAAAAATGGGATTAAAGGGGTTGTCTCATCTCAGTTTCATAGGATGCATAAATAAAATAATGCTGCTTTGCTCTGTAACTTCCTGGTCAAGCTGTCTGTAATTGGCATATGAAATCCATGTATTCAGACTTCTCGGTTTATTAGTCTAGATTAAATAAATTACCTTCTGTGAGGTCTGGAGAAGCTTCTGAGCTAATGTAAACAGAGTAATTACTGTCTTTTGTCTGAAAGATCAGATAACACACAAGCTTTCACACTGCTGGCCACCACCTGTGTGATGACCTCACTCCCTGCTATCAGATAGAACAAACAGCAGGGGAGGAGTACACAGGTCGGTCACTTGGGAAACCAGAGAGCCCTCAGAAGGTGATAAAATCATTTGTAGCTCCTTAACAAAAAAAGATGAACAAAGCAATATATTTGGAAAACGTCTTCATTTAGTGTTCCCTACGTCTTGAAAGTTATTCTTTGTAGTGAGACAACTCCTTTAAGTACTTTTCAGCTGTTTGGTTTAAGGGGTTAAAATAGCTAGTCTGAGCTCTTTATTATTCATTTGGCTGCAGCAGATGATTCTAACTGGCTGTCTGATACTATTGTCGTCTAGCTGACTAAAAAGACGTTGGTAGTCCTTCGAGCTCGCGCCCCCACGACATGTTTAGACATAACTTGGCGTCTTCGGGGGTCAGGAGCAAATGCGCATCTGTGTGGCATCTTCAAACGAAAGGTGGAGAAGCACAAGGTCCCTAACACCCACCAGCTCCGTGATGTCATCATGGAGGAGTGGAAGAGGATTTCAGTGACTATAACATGTGAGGCTCTAGTGAACTCCATGCCGAAGAGAGTTAAGGCACTGCTGGAAAATAATGGTGGCTGCACAAAATATTGACACTTTGGGTACAATTTGTCCATTTTCACTTAGGGGTGTACTCACTTTTGTTGCTAGCGGTTTAGAAATTGATGGCTGTGTTGAGTTATTCTGAGGGCACACCAAATTTCCACTGTCATACAAGCTGAATACTAACTACCTTACATTGTATCAAAGTATTCTATCTTCTATGTCTCCCATGAAAAACTATAATATTTACAAAAATGTGAGGTTGTACTCCTGTAAGATACTGTACATACAAAAAAATCATCTACATCAACAAAAGCTTGTGCATTAAAAAACAATGAAACACAGGTCAAGCAATGCTTGGTCTTAATCTGCAAATGTGTCAAAAATATTTATTGCATTCTACTACCAAAATCTACATGTGTTGATAAGAGCACACAGCATATCATTTATAAAAATACAACTTAAAAATAATTACAACCAGCTTGACGGAATTTAAATCTAAATGTGTACAATCAAGCATATGACTTTATAGTAATAAAATGTACTTTGGGGGGAAAAAAAAGCAAATCCCTAGCAATGTGTCAACTAACTTGTACACACACAATAAACCAATTGTAATTTGAATTCCCCTATACAAACTGTAGCCCTAAACTCTTCCTCTCTAATCATCCCTGTGATAGCTAGAACAGTAGTGTGTAACGGGTAGCACTAGAGACACATCATTAGATTTGATGCTAAAGAATGGGTGAGGACAAGAACGTGTAAAATCCTTATTGACCTCTGCATGTGTGGTCTTGGTGTTCGCTGTGACTTATCTGACACCCTCGTTCAAAGGTTGGTAAGCGTGCAAGTCATGCTGTCAACAAAAGGCCTTATGCTTAATGCTAGGACCACACAGCATGGGACAAAAAACTCAAAACCAAATCCTAAAACCGTTCAGAAAACAGAGGTTTTTTTTTTGTCAGGGTCTTGTCAAAAAACGCAAAAAATGTCATTTTTTGGCATTTTTTTTATGCGTGTTTCTTGTCAAATCTTTCTGGACTTTTTTTTTTTTTTTTTTTACTCTTTTCAGTGGAAACGCTGCCAAAAAAGTGACAAATCACCCAAAACCCACCAGGTGGTTCTGTTGCCATCTGTTCCTAAAACCACCGGATCCAGAAAATAAGCAGAAAATAACTACCTGTGTAGACTATGGGTCGCTGTTGTTTTTTTTTGTATTAAAGTCTATATGATTGTTATTCAGTCTACTTTTCAGTGGCTTCAAAATACTAATGTTGTGGATGGGAACAAAGGTTATATATATGCGTGATCCTTTGTGTCTCCATTTCAATGTTTTAGTTAAAATATATATATATATATATTTATTAGGCACATACCTATATAATACAGCATGTAAAAGCTGTATGTATATCTTTTGTCATTAATGTGTTAAACAAAATGGCTGCCTGTAGTAGCTTGTAGAAATAGTCGTGTAATCAAAGATGGCGCCTATTCAGAAGTTACACCCTGTGTCCAAAGGATCCTAGAGCTGTGAGGAGGGGTCTAGAGATAAGGACGTGCCAATAGACCCTCACAGACAGCTCCATGTGATGCTTCTTATCTACTAATTTGCAAAGGTATAAAAAAAAAAAAAAAAAAAAGCCACCATTTTGTGAGTAAAGCAGAAAGCAATTTCACAGCAATAAGGCATGTTGTGATTTGTTTTCTCGGTGCACCCTTTGTTATTTTTAAGATAATTTGGCCCCCCACAAGGACAGGATAGCCCCTTTGAGGCTACTTTCTATTTCACTAAAACCGCCGGCAATCAGACCATTTTTGTGTGCTGTGTAGACATAGCACAAGTGTTCATGTTAGTCTTTTATACAAAAAAAACCCAAACCATTATGTGACAGAGCTACTATGCTCCCTTGTAAGTGCAAGTGATGGCAAACAAAAGTCTAGGTTACCTCCCCTAAGGGGTCATCTACCGGTATAGTGAGGAGGAAGGTGTCTGATCAGAAATCCTACCCCTGTCTATGCAGCCCATGCGCATGTTTGATCGCTCTCCTCTTCCACATGGTATAGAGCAAGTATTTGAAACTTCCACTTCAACCTGCTTTACTTGGCTAGATCACAGCTAGAGCAACAACAATCCAGGTCTCGATTGAAAATTAAGCTACATCCTGAGATGGAGACGTTCGTACCCTGAAAATAGTAGAAATATTCTAAACTGCTGAAGTTCCTCTCTGTTGGACCATGTAATGCTATGTCTACACGGCATTGGACAAAAACCGTCCGAAAGTGACCGTTCTTTGTCCTGACCCGCGGTTTTTGTCATATTTTGCACAAAAACTGTGGTCGGTTCTCGTTTTTTTTGCCGTTAGCCCATACAATCGATTGTATGGGAAAGCGACAGCAAAACTCACAACGCCGGCGTATTATACATCTTGTATAATACACCTTGTATAATACACCTGGCGTCAGAAGACAAGTAGAGAAAAAACTACCTGTGTAGACTACAGGTTGTTTTTTTCGATTAGTCTATGGGCTGGATGAAAGATCGTATTTTAGAATCTTAAAAGCTCCAAAAATACGATTGTTTTTCTCTGCTGTGTAGACATACCCTTACTCTGCCAAGAATGTACTTTAGGCTATGTTCACACGGCTTATTTTGGGATGCATTTTGCCACGTATTGAGAGCGTACTGCGCTCTAATACGAGCGAAATGCACCACAATTATTGCGGAAATCCACAACTCTCATAGAGAAATATGGATTACGCCTCCTCTCCCCGGGCGTACAATACGGTCATATTGTACGAGTGGGGAGATAAGTGACATGTCATTTATTCACGGCGCTTACGCGCCGCAAGTAGTGCATGTCTATGGGCCTGTGGGCTGCCGCCCCCCCCCCCCCCCCCCAACGCTGCGGGAGTACGGGCGCGAGCTCCCGAACACTCGGCGTAATTGCGGGCCGTACTGTACGCCCCGCAGTAAAGCTGTGTGAACATACCCAAAGGGTTAATGTCCTGGAAAACCTCTTCAGCTTTCCAGAATACTATTTTAAGTAGCCAGCATAAAACATGAGCAGCAATTTGTAGGCCCAGTCATCTACAGCTTCTTGTTTATGTACATGGTAAATGAAGAGCCTCTCCAGAATGCACTAAAGCCCTTATCAGAATGAAAACGCAATAATATATTTTCAAGAAAGGAAACCAGTAAAAGTCTTGACGTCTGGTAAATGAAACCATTGATGGAAACCAAGTTGTCAGAAACCGTATGTATCCCCCTTAGAAATCTCTACACAGAATCCTGTTATTTGAGTAATATCACAGAGATATGGTTTGCTTACATGTTGATGCTGCCTTAAGAAGTTTTCAATCTCAACATGGACTCTTATCTCTTCATCCATCTTTTCTTTAATTTTCTGTGAAATATAAGAACAGGTTAGATGTGTAGAGGCACAGCATTAGCTATGTGTAATTCTGGGTACTTGTGAAACTGAAACGCATACATTTCTCTTTAAGGGAATATACGACCTTTGTTGCAGAAAGTTCTGCAATGGAATATTTGCTCTATTCATCTAAATAAGGTAGTTTCTACAGCAAACCATATTCAGATGAATGGAACAGATGCAGAAATTTCTGCAAAAAAGAGGTGAGTGAATATACCCAGCAAAGGTAGAAATTTACGCCATATGATGACAGATTGAACTTACTAGTATAGTATGGCAATACTACTATTTACTTAAAGGGGTTGTCTCACCTCAAAGTTTCATAGGATGCAAGAATGAAATAATGCAGCGTTGCTCTGTCACTTCCTGGTCAAGCGGTCTGTAATTGGCATATGAGCTCTGTGTATTTAGACCTCTCTGTTTATTAGTCTAGATTAAATAAATTACCTTCTCTGAGCTTCTGAACTAATGTAAACAGTAATTAGTCTTTTGTATGAAAGATCAGATAACAAACAAGCTCTCACTGACTGGAGTTCTGTGCTGCTTTGACCTGTGTGATGATGTCACTCCCTGCTATCAGATAGAACAAACAGCAGGGGAGAAGGAGTACATAGGTCGGTCACTTGGGAATTTATAACATATCACACAAGTGCCATCTATATCTTCATATGTACTGACTTAATTTTACAGAAACTTCATAGAAGCCTCCCCTCTCTCCTTAATTCACTTATTATTTCACAAACGAAGACTGTGCAAAAAGTGGTTTTTATCAAAATTATTATTTTGCTTATTCACAATGTGCGTGGTATATGCATTATTAGCTACAAAGCCAACATATCCCAATTAGTCACTGTAGTGAAGATAAATAAGTCACTACTTAGCTGTACAGCGTAGCTTATTCAAGCATATTTAAACGTCCCTTAGGAGCAAATGATCCAGTAATCGAGCCGTTCATATGAGCCATCAGGCTTCATGCTGCATGCTGTGCGACTTTTCGGAAATCTGTTTCCTTTCTCAAGCATGCGCTCTGTAGGACTCTTTCGGAAATCTTTTCCTTTTTCAAGCTTGAAAAAGGAAAAGATTATTTCCGAAACGTCGTGCTGCCGGCTGGCAGCATGAAAGTTGCGCTCCTCCACATTCAGCTTTCGATGGATTAAATTTGGGTAGTTAACCCACAAGAAAGGTGGACATTACACCAGCTAAGTACTGCCTCGTTGTTACAGTTATATTTTATTGCCAAAAGGTGTTCGTTCCTATGAAATGTTTTGTATATACAGCAGAGAAAAAGCAAAGTAAAAGTGTGTTTGTTGGACTTAATTAGGGAGCACATACAAGGAACTCCCTACAGGCTATTAACGAGTGCAGTGTGAAACATACGGCATATATGTATAATAAAGACTGTTTGATCACTCCTCATAGGCTGCAAGCGCTGGGTGCTATAGCTACAGACCTGGTGTCCTCAGCAGCTCGTCACTGCAGGCCAGTAAAAGCAAGTAAACACGCCCATGAATTCAAAAATGTAGTTAGACAACCCCTTTAAGGAAATAGTCTGAACAAGGACATCGCGCTTCAGGATATAAACTATCTATGCACCTAATGCACTATAACAGGCTCTCTAGATAACACTTAACATCTCCTTTTTAAGACCGATTGTAAGTAGTTATGTTTTAGCAGTCTATTCTCCCCTACTGTTTTGGCTCTTCTTACTACTTAGTGGACTGTTTTTGCTGTGCATTTCTGGAAAAAAAACAACCCACCCACAAAAGCACCTTAAGGCCTCGTTCACATGGCTTATTTCGGAACGGATTTGCCGCCGTATTTACGATCGTAAATCCGTTCCGAAATCAGTCTGAAATAAGTTGCAGGCCATTTAATATTGGTTTTAATGGGAAATCAGTGTCGTCGATCAGACGACATGTATTTCCGTGCCGTATTGCCGCCGCGGATTTGCGGCCGCAAAATGGCCGGAAAAAAAACAATGTGCATGTCAATTATTGGGCCGGATTTCGCAACGGATTTACACCATATAATGAATGGGGATTCTAAATCCGTCGCGAAATACGTGCCACACTAAGTGACACTTATTTCCAAAATGATTTTCAAAGGATTTCGGAACGTATTTACGATCGGCAATCCGACGTAAATACGTTCTGAAATAAGCCGTGTGAACATAGCCTAAGGATGCTTTCTCACGGAGCATTTTTGGTGCGCTTTCGATGCGGTTTTTTTACGCTTTTTTGTGCAAAAAGGCACAGCAATTAATGCTGTACATTACTGCACAAAAAAAGCCATCAAAAAATGCACTGTGTTAAAGCACCCTTAAAATCTACAAGACTTCAAACACAATAATTGATTACTCACTTGTAACACCTTTCTAAACAGTTTAGATAACTGAAATATGCTTGCTGGTAATAAAGGCAGTTTAATAACAGTGCAGTACTGCAAGAGAAAAACTGCACCTTGTGAAAGCACCCTTAGGGTGCTTTCACACAGCGCAGTTTTGGTGCAGTTTTAACAGTGCTCCAATTTAAACTGCCTTTATTACCAGCAAGCTTCTATCAGTTGTCTAAATTGTTCAGAAAGGTGTTTAAAGTAAGCCATCAATTACATCAAATTATGTTTGAAGTCTTGTGGATTACAAACACACTAATTGATTAAACACTTTCCAAAAAGTAAAAAAGCTTGCTGGTTATAAAGGCAGTTTAATTGGAGCACAGTTAAAACTGCACCAAAACTGCGCTGTGTGAAAGCGCCCTTAAGCAGAATAATTAATTACTCACAGAAGCTTTCCAAACAATTTAGGAAACTCAGAGGAGCTTCCTGGTAATAAATGCAATTTCACTACAATGCAGCACTGCAAGAGAAAAACTGCACCAAAAACGTGACAAAACCGCACAGAGTGAAAGCAAAGTGCGTTTTTGGTGCATTTGAAGAATTAAACTGCCTCTATTGCTGTGCAATTCTGCAAAAAAAAGTGTTTTGGTGCGTCTCTGGTGTTTTTTGCAGAAATGCACAGCAATAAAGTCAGTTTAATGTTGTATATTTCGGGGGTGGGGTGGTGGAGAGCACCAAAAAAGCACTGTGTGAAAGCACCATAGGTGAAATGTTTGTTTGAATTCCATTTGACAGCTGTGCTAAAGTTTCTTTCCCCTGGATAATAGCTGACGTGGAGGATAACAACTGCTCTGTCCAAGAGCCACTTTACCCCCACATGATAACATGGCTAAAATGGAATATTGTGTAGCCTCTTTGGAAATAAAAGGTTTGAATGGGGTACTCAACTGAAAACCTTATGTCCAAAAGTGTAGAAGCACAATTTTGTACTGCTTTTATTCCTGGGTTTATTTGGATGAAAATACCCCATTATTTATACTGTGGCGTGTATTCCCACAGAAAACAGTGGGATACTACAGCTGCATTTTTTACACACAAAGATACCCATAAAACTCCAAGGTGAATCTAGATTAACACACACATGCTGCTGTAATAGGACTTGGATACTTAAAATGCACTTCAGCAAGCTGCCTCCCACAGTGCAGACCTGGATCTCCATCTGTAGGTCAGACTCTGCAATGTTGCACTTTTTCTGAGTCTGAGTCACTTGAAGCTCGGTGTCCTTCTTGACATATTTGCCCTCCATGGTGGTTTTAGCTTTCATCTCCTGTAGTTGATCCTTTAGGTGCGCAATCAGTTCAGTGCGACTCTGAGAGGACATACAACAGTTGTATTTGTAAAATGCATATTTTACAGGTCATACGTGTTCTGGTGTTACATTTGGAATAGAAACCGTTAAATGTGTATGTAATAAACCTATATAAATAAGACCTTATAGAAAGTGTACACAGAACTGCTGACTGAACTGTAGAACTACACTTCACTTCATTTCTCCTCTGAGTTTACTGTAAATTAGTATTCAATCAAATGTTATAATGTGCAATGTTGTATGAACTGTGAATGTGTAAATTTGACTTTTGACTTATTTTGGCTATTTTTTTTTATTAATAAAGCATAAAACATATATTACGTAAGACATATATACAGAACAAAAGCCCTTTAGATAAATGTCATCAGTACCTGCAGCTCCACTTTCTTTTCTTGTTTCACATCTTGTATTTGCTTCTGCAGTAATCTGATCTTCTTCCTCCCCTCCTGTTCTCTGTGGAACAATTAGTTATACATGCTAGCATTGATGCTGACACATCCAATAGGAAACATAATTTATCATATACATTGACATAATGTGTTCCACAGTGTTGTAATGGGGTCCCTTGGGCTCACTCTACAGCTACTGTACATGACTGCACATATTAGAAAAATAGGTTTTTCCCGCTTACCTGGAAGCAACTAATACAGGTTACTGCTAATATTTGTGGTGCTATGACATTGTTGTACTTTTTAAATATGAAGAAATAAAGAAGACTAAAGTTTTAACTACATCAAGTAGAATCCTTTATGGGGCGGGAGCATACCCTTCATGCTTTCATACCTGTACATGACTGTACATACTGCATATGACTCTTGCACTCTGCCTCATGCTTTCCTCCTCTCTTTTTTGGCCTTTCTCTCTCAAAAGCATCCCCAGGCCTGCCATGCCCAGAGGCTCCCCAGGGTTTTCTCCTGATTCCATGTGAGTCTGTTCAAGCCTGGTGTTCCATCTTTCAATAAGTGTTAAAAACAGCTCTTGTATTCTTCAATTGCAAGAAACTGCTACGGTCTGAAACACAGCAGACTGGCCAAAACAAGTCCGTTCATACTGGTCCCCAATAATCCATAAAAGCAGCCAATGGCTGCTTGAGAACGGCTAAAATCAGTTTCCCTAACTGGCTGTTCCTCAAAGCCTGCTCTTTACAGTCAGCTTCAGGCTGCTTCTTCCTGTTTTGGCTGTGGGAGCTTCTACAGCAGTGAATAAAAGTTCAGCTCTGCTTTTCCTAGTTAAGCCTGTTAGAGGGACACTAGTGATAGAGGGGTTTTAACAGCCGGGCACAAGGGTTAAACTTTGTCGCTAAGAAACCTAAACATGCTCATGTGCTGCTGATAAGACACAGCAGGGAGTTACGTCGCCATCCCTGCCATGGCTGCTACAGTACAGAGAGGTGGTTGTAACCTAGGAAACCTTCTGTAAATAAACTGGAGATAAGAACTGCTCTAAATCTGACAAAACCAACATTAGGACAGTAAGGTATTTGGTAATAGTATTTCTTACTTCCCTACACGTTTACAGCTAATCAATGTGGCGAGAAAGCCCCTTTATTATAAGCCAAAATATATCACTTTATTTCTGTGTGCTATACAAAGAGTTAAATACAGGATCAGACGTTTGGACATGTTGATGGCTTGAAATCCTCCTTCGTGGATAATGTGTTCTATATCCCAATTAGATGCCCGCTACCCTTGATCTTGGCACTCAGAGGTGTTTGCATGCAGGATAGCACTTGCTCTAGGTCAGGCATCCTCAAACTGCGGCCCTCCAGCTGTTGCGAAACTACAACGCCCATCACGCCTACTGTTATAGATTATATAAATGCATGATGGGAGTTGTAGTTTCCCAACAGCTGGAGGGCCGCTGTTTGAGGATGCCTGCTCTAGGTGTTTGACCACACAAACATTAATACCAACTACCTTTCTATCGTACTGTAGAAGTTTGCCTTTTTCTCCTTCTCAATTGCCACCGCATGCTGAAGGCTCTGAAATGATCCTGATGTTTCCAACTCCATTAGCATGTCTGCAATGATGTCCGCTGCAAACTGTCTACAAGACAAAGCACCACATATCTGCATTACTAGCCCATGTATTGGAGGTTGTTATCTTGAAATGGTAGCAGTGAAACATGGAGTGACAGGAGTCTGGTTGTTACCTGTCTGCCTGGACTTTCCGGAGGTTGTCAGAAGTTAAAGGGCTTTGTCTTGTGGCTTTTGTGAATTGCACATTGCTCACTTTCAGCTTTTCACTAGTTTCTTGCACTTGCGTCTTCAGATCCTGCAATTTGCTTAGCAAGGGAGGTGGTGTTAACTGGATGTCTGCACGTGTCCCAATCAGTTCTTCAAAGTTTCCTTCCATTTGCCTCTGAGTCTTTAAGATTTTATCAATTTCACTTCCAACCATCTAAAATGAGAAATTAAACTGATACGCAACCTCAAGATCACTGTATATATGTCTGCCACAGCCAAACCCCAAGGGGGAATTAGATAACATATTCCAAAAATACTGTACATGTCTGGTCTGCCAACAAAATGGGCACCATATTCTTTTCTTTTTTTTTTTGCGCCACTCGTGGCAGTTTTTCAGTGGATGGAGTTTATTTTGATAGGAGGGGGCTCCCAACAGACCTATTACAATTTGCAGCTAAAACTAAAATCATTGCTGATGTATAGTTCAGTGCGAGGAACACGGGCAGCCACAGATGTGGCATGTTTAATAAACTGACTTGCCCCTCTAAATATTAAAGGGGTTGTCTACCTTCCCTTTATAAGGAACAGCATGCTGCTGCATCTGTAAGAAGAATAAAACCCATACTGACCTCCGTTACAGTGATGTCTGTGGGTCCTGTCCAACAGGTCATCCAACTCCCATCGGTCGGCTAGCATGCACTGCAACCTCTGATTGGCTGCAGCAGTCACAGTGACACTGCTTGTTGTGACTGGTTGGAAGTGAAGGTTTCCAACTGCCAGGAGCCAGAAGACCCTGGGAGAGGAGTGTCAAATGCATCCCTGGGAAAGAGGTCAGTACAGAGTGTACATACTTAAAGGGGTTGTCTCACTACATCAATTCATCCTACCTCAGTCCTGTTTTCTCGTTTTCATTTTTTAATTCAGGGACATGTTTACTGGCTTCTACTGGTCTGCAGTGACAAGCTACTGAGGATACCAGGTAGCTATAGTGACCAACACTGGCAGCTTATCAGGAGAGATCGAATAGGTCTGTAGCTATAGCAACCTGAGGAACTGATGCAGCCCATACAAGAGGGGAAATCTTAGAATAGGTAGGATACTGTTAATGGACATATATTGCAAAGTGACTTGTTTTTGCAAGATCTTTAACATAAAAAGCCATCCTTATAGTGAGACAACCCCTTTAAATTGACATTTCCATAAAAAAATACTTTTTTGTCAAAACCAATATTTTTAGAAAACATTTGTTTCTTTTTAGAAGTTCAGGCAGTATTTTTTTTTATTTCAGCAATTCTATGCAATTAAAAAAAAATTTAATAACAATCTGTCCTTTTTCCAGCTGTGATTACTGAGGAGGTAAAACTCCTGAGTGGCAAGGAAGATTGTTTTTACTCAACAAATAAACTTTATTAAAGAATTATCAGGTGTACATATAAAAACAAACACTCATACATCCATAGACAGTACTAGCACCAAATGGACATGTTGTGTATTAAACACAAAAGCATACTTTAAAACCAATAAAGTATCCTAATAAAAATCAAGAGAGTCATAAAATACATTAAAAAGAAGTGAGTTACCATAGACCAGCCATTCATAAAATAAAAAACAGCAAAGTAATGGGTAGTATATTTTTAGGTTCGTCAGCGAGATGAACAACTAGGGAAACAATTTGGAAAAAACCAATCAAAGGGTTACTCCATACCTGGGTCCAAAAGTTAGGGAGCCACAACGTGTAACAAGGGCCACCCAAAAAAAATTACTGGGGGAGCTACCAAATGTTGGCGTTTACTTGGACTGGGGGGGCTCTCTTGAGGGGCGGTAAACCGCTACGTGTCTTAGCACTAACCACCCGCCCCAAATCCTGTCAAACTTTCTAGGGCAATTTCTGTGGCGAAAAAGCCATTTTTGGTGCGCTAAGGCATTATTCATTAGTCCCTTCCATTCCATGATAGTGGCAGTCGGGAAAAAAAACCGGGATTTTCAAATACCCTTTCTGGAAAAAAAAGCGCACTTCTACCACAAAAGAAACTGTAACGCAGGTCAGACTTTCGGCACCGGCCCAAAAAACAGACCATAGGGTGAATGGACGGGAAAAACCCCATCCGTCGTCTAGAAACCGGGAAAACCTGGGGGGGCCCAAAAACCCAAACACTAGGCCACCAGAGGAGGGGAAAAAGGGTTCCAAAGTCAAACGGGCATTTTGGGGTTTCGTCTCATCCCATTTCGAAATGATCTTGAAGTAAATAAAAAGCCCCTATGGGGGAAAAAAACGTTGTCACTCACCCTTTATAATTTGAGGAACAGTTTGGGGAAGGACACTCCGGGATTCACTGTCGGCGCCCGGGTCACCTCCATCGTTGCCAAAGGCCATCCATCCCCCCCTCTTTGCTTTTGGAGAAAAGGCAGGGAAAACGGGATAATTTTTCTAGAGGGGGGGGAGAGGGCAAGCGGGACGGGAAAAACTGATTAAAGGTCATACCAGACTGGCCAAACTGGGATATGAAGACATGCTTAACCCCCGAAATACGTGAATATATGTGAGGGCGGAATTTTCTGGGTTTTTTAATGCCTTGGGTAAGCAAACTTGAGAAAAGCCCCCCTAGGCCCACCCCAATTGGAACATGCTGAGTAGGCCCGTTAGAGTCCTATTGTGCCACAATGGGGAATATTGATCAAAACCCTCCATATAATATAGCGCGCGCACCTTTCTTCATACCGGGGCGCCTCCACAAAGGGGATGATCGACAAATTCCCCCCGAGCAAGCAGTCCCCACAAAACAGTAGGGGGGGGGGGGGGGGAAAAGGATGCGATAGTACGATTAAAGGGAAGGATAACTAGTGTCTGAACCCTCAGTCCTTTTAACCCCCCATCTAGAAATATGGCACAACTGACCAGCCAGGAAAATAAAATGAATTCAGGAAAGGGGGCTCCCCCCTCACCCCGGGGGCCCGTTAATGTCTACGCTTTTTCGATGTCCTACCCCTGCCCACAAAAAGAGTATGTGCCTCTAATCCTGTCCAATAAGCAAGTAGGCAGGTATACCGGGGCCTGTTGAAGGGTATATAAGATTTTCAGCAGGAGAGTCATCTTTACTAAACTGCTCCTGGTCGCTGTGGATAAATTAAGTTTGTCCCAACTATTTACCTTGGTTTGCAGAAAAGCAATAAGTGGGGTAAGGTTCAAAGATTCAAAATCTTGAGCTGATTTGGACACCCGCACCCCAGGGGGTTTATGCGGGAAAGTCCAACCCGGGGGGGGGGGGACTGCGCTTTGGGGGGAACAGAGAAATTGGGGGTAAATGTTAAAATTTGGGACCATTTTTACGTCACCCAAGATTTTTTTAAAATTCCTTAAAAAAAGAAACATGCAACGATTCCCGAGGGTCTGACTTTTTTCGCATAGAGTGGGACGCGCTAGGCCCCTGATCTCAGAGTGGGCCCTGATTTAAATTTCCCAAAAGGGTTCCAAGTCGGGGTAAAGGAAGGGGAGAAAAGGGAAAAGCCCTCCCGATTTTCATCTACAAAAGGGGAAGGGGTCGAAATCCCCCCATTGACATACCCTGGAGGGGGGGTCCGAATAAAACAGCCAAACCCAATTTATGAAGGGGGGGCCAAAACCCAAACCCCCCAGGGTGGGAGCAAGTACGACATTGGGACAGAATCGAAGGCTTTGGCAGCGTCCAAGGAGACATAACGTGGACCCCAATCATCATGACCCCTCAAATTAGTATACAGTGCCCCAAGTTCAGGCAGTTTATTTTTTTCCGTGCATGAAGCCTGTTTGGCTGGGTGTATTTTGGACAGGGTAACTTTTTTATCTTCTAGCAGTATTTTGGGTAATATTTTAATGTCGTTTGGAGAAGGGGAAAACGGGCGGTAGAGTCACAAACAGGGGGCCTTGCCCGGCTTGGGAAGGCCAAGGCAGAACCTTCGGAGGGGGGACAAAGACCCCCTAACTGCAGGGCAAGGAAAGCACATATTCCCTTAAAAATTCAATAGGAACCATCCTACCTGACGACTTTGAGGCTGGAAGACTGAATCGGTCATTTTTTCTTTTTCTGAGGGGGGCTATCCAGGCTCTGTCCCCTGGGTCAGGGCAGAAGGTCCCCAGCGATAAATATGATTTTTCTCCAAAGATGTGGGGGTTAATGAAAATACAGGTTTAGTAATGGCAAAATGTGTTGAGGATGGCCAGGGCATCCCGGGTGAATGTCCCATCAGGGAGAGCCAATTCGGAGATTACGGGGGTACGTTTTGCCCCCCCATACAGGCCAAATTCCCCCATTTTCCTCCGGGTCAAAGTAGGGTGTTACTAAAGAACCCTTTTTTGAGCATTAGGTAAGGCCACCGGGGTCAATCTGTCAAGGCCCTCCCCTGTGCATTTAAAACTCCAAAACAAATGCTAGGGGTAGAAGGGCATGCGGCTATAATCCGTAGGACAGCGGTGGCGAACCTATGGCACACGTGCCGGAAGTGGCACGCAGGACCGTCTCTCCTGGCACGCGTACCAGGCTGGCCACTCGCTGGGTTCCTGACTGTGACCCGGACGCCGCGCTGGGAGGGCTCGGCGTCCGTGTCACAGTGTCGGACCTGGGGCCTCCAGCAGCCCCAGGTCTAACACAGCGCGGGTCGGGACATAGGCTGTGCGACCGAGGAGCTGATGGAGGAGCGTGCCGCGCTGGGATGGAGAGAAGTGGACAGAAGAGGAGCACGCGGTTGGGACAGAGGTAAGGTGAGTATTTATTAGTGTTCTTATTTTTATTTGTGCTGGCTATATACTGGCATGGTAGGGAGAGTGCTGGATATATACTGGCATGGTGGGGAGAGCTGGCTATATACTGGCATGGTGGGGAGAGCTGGCTATATACTGGCATGGTGGGGAGAGCTGGCTATATACTGGTATGGTGGGGAGAGCTGGCTATATACTGGCATGGTGGGTAGAGGTGGCTATATACTGGCATGGTGGGGAGAGTGGTGGCTATATACTGGCATGGTGGGAGAGGGTTGGCTATAAATTTGGCATGGTGGGGAGAGCGGGGGCTATATATGGCATGGGGGAGAGGTGGCTATAAACTGGCATGGGGGGAGAGCGCGGGCCCTATATACAGGCATGGGGGGAGGGAGGTGGGGGGTATATCGGGACTGGTGGGGGAGGCGCTCTTGCTATATACTGGCGGTGGGGAGGCTCTCGTTATACTGGCTGGTGTGGAGGGCTATTGTATACTGGCTGGTGGGGAGCGCCTCTTCTTATACTGGCTGGTGGGAGGCTCCTGTCTGTATACTGGCTGGTGGGGAGCGCTTCTGTCTGTATATGGCGGGTTGGGAGCCATCTTTTGGTATACTGGCTGGTGGGGACGCTATCTGTCTGGTTACTGGCTGTTGGGGAGCGCTATCTGTCTGTATACTGGCTGGTGGGGAGCTATCTGTCTGTATACTGGCTGGAGGGAGGGCTGTCTGTCTGTATACTGGCTGGGGGGGAAAGCGCTTTATCGTCTGTATACTGGCTGGTGGGGAGCTATCTGTCTGTATACTGCGTGTGGGGACCTGTATATTGCCTGTGGGGAGCTTTATACTGCCTGTGGGGACCTATACACCTACCTAACTTAGGGGACTTATATACCTATAAGTAAGGAGTTGCTGGAAAAGTGAGATTCTAAGATATTTGTGTCTAAATCTGAAAGGGATGAGTGTTGGTCGGGAGAAGTCAGCATGAAGGTGTGAACCAGATGGAGAAGAAAAGGGAATACGAACGACTTATCGGAGAAACGTCACCTCTGAGTCAATAAATGTGCCTGAATTGTAATATCTTATATGCGCGCAAAGTGTAATGGTTTATATTCAGTAATGGTGTGGCGGTGGTGTTCAGTCACTTTGTGGTGTGGTGATACATGGGGGTATTATTCAGTCACTATGTGGTGGTGATATGTGGTCGTGGTGTTGTGGTATTATTCAGTCACTATGTGGTGGTGATATGTGGTCGTGGTGTTGTGTTATTAATCAGTCAATTGTCTGCTGAGCACCTGTGTACATGGCTATCTACCACAATATGGTCACTGTATAGTGGAAATATGGCCGAGGGATGGGCTAAGCAGCCGTCACATCCCTCGTATTAATTGTGCGACCCGATATCACCTCCCTGCTTCGTGCCGGCGGTGGCGGCACTTTGCGGTAACTAAGGTATTTTTCGGTCGCAGTTTCGGCACTCGGTCTCAAAAAGGTTTGCCATCACTGCCGTAGGAGTTCCCTAATTATCACAGGAGAATATGGGTGCGGGACATAGACACCTATTATAACGAATGGGGCATGAAATAAATGGCACACTAGAACTACGTATCTTCCCTCCGTATCTATTATTGCTCTAGTGATGTTAAAGTGCACTGCCCAGCTGATGAAAATAGAGACCCCTCTGGAATAATTTGTAAAAGTCGAATGGTATGCTCAACCAAACCATGGGCGACCCAGCAGCGGCAACTTGTCGGGGATCATGTGGGTCTCGTGGAGACACGCTATATTGCACCTCTGCGATTTCAGGTATTTGAAAACTAACGCCCTCTTAATGCGGTCATTTAGCCCCCGAACATTCCATGTTAACAGTGAGATCACATTGTTCGCCATGGTGTGGCAGTAAAAAAGAACAGCCAATGGAAAACAAAGTTCCCATTGAGACGTGGTTCATTCGCCATGACGACACCAAAGTATAAACAAAATGAGTCCCCTATGAGAAAATATATCAGATGGCTGACAAAGAAAACCCCAACCAAACCCGTTTCCCACCCTACTTCGTTACAACATGTACAAAGTGTTGGATCCCCAAACAATCCCATCATGTAAGAACTACTAATGAACATGTAACCTAGAAACAGTAACAGTAGAGGGAGCCAGGGGTCCCCTGAGGTCGGATAAAGACACAGAATACATCCTAGCATGTAATACTAGATGCCCTAGACTTATCCATCAGATAGCACATTGCATAAGTACAGGGATAGCCATCCATTGCCAAAGTTCTGTATATAGAGGTGAAAGGAAAGGAAGGACGAAAGAAAAGAAAAAAAGGGGGGGGGTGGGCGGGGCAGAGCGGGGAGGTGAGAGAGGAAGAAAAGCAAAATGGTTACCGAACGTGTGCTTGCATCATATTATCATCCTGTAACCCTGGGAGGTACTCCCCGTTGTGTCAGCACACTTTCAGTCAGCTGCTGGACTAGGAGGACGGCCTCTGACTGTCAGCCGGGACTCCAACCAGTCCAGAGTCGCCTGGGGGGTGTTGAAGAAGAAAGTCTTGTTGTCCGCAATGACTTTGAGCTTTGCGTATTTAATATTACGCTCTCAAAGTTTCTGCTTAGCCGTACAAAACAGAGCTCTCTCTTTTTCTGAATGTCAATAGAGAAATCAGGGTAGACTAGGACCTTGGCGTTACCTATAGGGTATGGGACCATTTCTCTAGCGAGCCTAAGAATAGCATCCCTATCCCTGTAATTTAAGAGTTTGGCAATGAACGTGCGTAGAGGCGCCCCGGGAGGGGGAGGTTTAGGGCGGATTCTGTGGGCGCGCTCACCCACGAGCATCACAGAGAATTTGTCTCTGCCGAATGTAGAAATTAGCAAGTTTTCCAGGAATGATTCAGGGAAAGGATTTTCTGATCCCTCCGGGAGGCCGACAAAGTGTAAGTTGCACCTGCGCAACCTATTCTCCTGATCGTCCAGGTGTTGATGGAGCCTTGAGATATGTCTTTCTGCGTCCTCAAACCGGCGGGACAAGGGGGAGGTTTGATCCTCCAAGTTGCTAACTCTGTGTTCTACCTCTATTACTCGCTCACGCATTTTTTGCGCGTCATGCCTTAGCAAGGATATATCCACCTTGATTTCTTCGATGCGAGAGGTCAGAGTGGTTTGGCAGGTGTGTATAGCAGCAAGAACTCTCAGGGTTTCCGGATTTAGAGACTCTGGTTCTGAAGATTCTGAAGCGGATTCTGGCTGCATATCAGAGGGTTGCTCAGAGTCAATATTAAGGGCGAGTTCAGACCTGCGGTATTTGTCTAACTTCTCCAGTGCTTTAGATGATGGCTTAACAGGTGCCATAGCCTATTACTTTAGGTGTTTGACAGAAAAAGTCAGAAGCACTTGATAAGTGGTAGAAGGAGATAATATGCTAGGTTGGCCGCTGCACAATGGGGTCCCCCTGGCTCATAGAAATGGAGTGGAACTTGGTTATATTAAAAAGGTCACAGTCCCGGTGCCCAGGCACCGATTCGTGGAGATATCAGAGCAGGCTGCAACAGGTTACCTGTCAGACATTGGTACGAGATTTCACCAACAGAAGCGAGGGGGTGGCTATGAATGCAAGCCCGGAGGTTAATACAGATCCGTATGGCCAGCGCAGGGACCTAAAATGTCAGACCTCCGTGTGTGGCGATATTGGGGCACAAAACGGCAGCGGAGGTACAGGGATCAGATGCCGTTCTAGCGACCAGAAGTGGTATCCAGGCCTTGCCCCAAGCCCGAGGGTATTTATGCGTGTTTAATTGGCAGTCCCAGGGTCTGCAAAGCACTCAGGATATAATATAAGCTCCAGGTACCACAGTTGCAAGTTTTCTCTTATGTGCTGTACATCAAGAGGCCACAAGGTGGCAGCAGAGTCCAGGCTAATATTTGTATAGTATAGATATGTTGAGTAGCGGTTATGCTGTGGTGGAGCAACGCTCCAAAGATTAGTAATGTGGTAGATTAACTCCTGATGCAAAGAGGTCAATGTACAGAGGGAATATGGCTGCAGGGCATAGAGATCTGCCCTTGGAGAAGGAAACAGCAGCCTCACACAGGGTCCCAATATAGATGTAGCAGGAGGGCTTATGTTACTCACGGACCCTTGCGCAAGGTGTGATTGGCAGGGAAGATTAATCTCGCTTTACTATAGTTGCTCCTTATCTCTATGTAGTCTCATTACAAATGGTAGGTAACGACTTAATGATTGCTCTTTTGCTCTCTGGGCAGAGATGTATAAGATTAGGGCAATGAAAAGAGCGATACATGAAAAGAAAATGGGGGACATGTATGAAAAGTGTCTTGGTCTAAGATTTTCTTTGTTGCCCATAGCAACCAATCAGCGCACCCCTGTCGTTTTTTCAGAGCCCTATATCAAATGAGAAGGGAGCTGTGATTGGTTGCTATGAGCAACAAAGAAAGTCTTAGACCAAGACAGTTTTTATACATGTGGCCCTATGTGTTAATCTTTTTCTGCACTGGAGAGGAGGTTTCACACTTATCAGGTCCACAGCTAATAGCACTTGCACTTCTCAGGCCATAGCCAGCCAGGAAGAAGAACCATCAAGCAATCATCTCACTACTTTGCTATCAGAGCTCACAAAGGGAAAGTCAGAGATGTACATAGGGGAACCTTTTAACCTTTTTATGGAATGTATTAGGTGAAATGTCTATTTCACCCACAAGATGGCGCCTGTGTCCAGACACACCCTGTTGTGTCAAGAAATAACCAAGATGGCCATTGGCCTTGACTATTTTGCTTCTCTGAGACAAAGGGGAGACTGTATTAGTCAAATATATAGATAAGAAAAAACAATAAAGAGGGTGGATATATGTCACATATTGCCTCAGGAATTTTTGTTTATCTGTGTTTTGTAATAAAAGGGTCAGATAACTCATTAGACTGCAGATTGTCAGCTTGTGATTTCTTTCTCTGGCATGTGTCATTCAATATACTGATTTCACCCCCCACTAGGACGTCGAGCCCCTATGCGGTTCCGACTACAACACTAATATATATATATATATATATATATATATATATATATATATATATAATTTATATATATATATATACACACACACAAACATATATATATACATATATATATACATAAAAACCGATTCAATTAAAAAAAAACATGTAATAGTCGCATATAGCTGTCAATATGTGAAAACAAACATTTTGATGGAAGTGTCCCTTTAAAAAAGAGAAATAGATGGACAACCCTTTTACCTGTCTTAATATCGTCGACATGCAGAATGGTCATTTGTCATGATTGTTTAAATAGGAATTCTGTATTGGGATCACAAATTATAGTATGCCATGCTGAGCACAACTGAGAGTAGTAGAGTATTTTAATAAATAGGATGACAAACTTAAAAAATACTACAACCCCATTAAAGTCAGTGTCAAGCACAGTGTTTGTTGAACTTGTCGATTTTTTTTTTTTCTGTTCATTTTCTGGCGCCAGTGGTTTTAGGAACATGTTGTAAAAATCGGCGGTGTCCAGCGGAGAAATTACTACAGAAGTCTATGTAAACCGACGGGCGGGTTGTAGGTGTCTTTTGTCATATTTTTTTTTTTTGTCAGTGTTTCTGCTGAAAAACCGTCCGGTGGGAGGGGGGGTATAAAACTGTGCATACATTACTACACTGACTGAAAACAGTTCATAAAACTAAAACCACTGGAAAATGGGTTTTTGTCGTCGGTTTTTGACAAAAAAAACTGTTTTATGAACAGTTTTAAGATTTGGTTTTCTGCAAGTTTTTTGTCCTATGCTGTGTGGCCTATGATGCCTGGTGTAAGGACAGGTAATTAGTTTTATTTTTCTGGATTCTAGGGCAGTCTAGAATGAAAACTGGACAGGAAATAAAAATCTGCCCCGGCTGACGAATGGCAGCAGCCTACATCAGTATTAAGCTAGTACATAAACCCACTGGGCCGTATGAAAACTGTCGAGCAGTAAGACTATCTTTGTTGCCCATAGAAACCAATCAGATTTGAGGGGTTTTTTTTTGTTTTTTTTTCCAGGGCACTATATGAAATGAAATCTGAGCTCTGGTTCGTTGCTAAGGGCAACAAAGACAGTCTTACTGCTACACCGTTTTTATACATAAGGCTCACTATGCACAAGTATACTGTACACCACTTGGGTCAAATTCAAGACCCGTGGGCTGAATTTAGCCGACCATGATCTTTTATGTGGGTCACAAGCACAGACACAGTGAGAAAGAGTAGTCAAAGTTCAGGTGCAGAAGGACTGGCTCTCCACTTTCCTTGGAGGACATAGCTGGCGCTTGGGAGAGGCATCGGCACTTGGAGCAGGATCCATCTTGGAATAGGAGCTCCGGTGTGCACCTCCACACTCACTGCTCTGTTCAGCAACTCAGGCAGTGGCATGGTTCTGACAGCCCTACTCAGGCAACCTAATCCCTCTAAGGGCAACCACAATTCTGATGTGGCCCTTGTTTCAAATAAGTTTGGCATCCCTGCTGTACACAAACTATTTCCACATAAATGTATACTAACTCCATAGCAGACCTACATACTCACTACATGAACGTAGCAACAGCAAACGTACTACATATGAGCACACAGGGGCTTGGCGAATAATCCGATTTATTTCATTTTAATATAATCTGTCAATTCAAGTGAGCACAGTTCTGGATTTTCCCAGCACTGTGAAACTGATTTATGTACCACCCAATGATTGTTAGGCTATGTTCACACGGCTTAACTGTGGGACGTAATTACGCTCCGCAATTACGCCGTGTGGCTGGGGGTGAAGCGGGGGTGGGTGCGGGGGGCCAGCACCTCGTCGGCCCATAGACTTGTATTACCAGCGGCGTATATACATTCACATCTCACTTATCTCCCCGCCCGGCGGATTCGCCGAGCAGGAAGAGGAGACATAATCCATAGTTCTCTATGAGAACTGTGGATTACTGTAATGAATGGGCCGTTTTCAGCCCGTAATTTGCGCACTTCGGCGCGTAATTACGGACCGAAATACGGCCCATTTTAAGCCGTGTGAACATGACCTAAGGGTGCATTCCCACGGTACAGGACAAATACCGGTCGGTTTGCCGGCTGGTATTTGTCCTGTTTTAGTGCTGTCCCCACAGCCGCAGGGGGGACAGCTTTTCTCCGCGATGAGCAGAGAAAAGCCCTCCCCCTTCACATTGGCTAGCACAGATTCCGTCCGGAAACCAGGACAGAAGATTGTGCTTGCACAATGTTTTGAGCGGACCGCGGGCAGAAAAAACCGCCGGGCGGAAAACCCGTGCAGTGGGGACTGCTGCACGGGTTTTCCATAAGCACATTGTGCTCATTTTCGCCCATTTTTTCAGGCGGTCTGAAAAACAGCAAACCGGCTGAAAAACCGGCTAAAAACCCATGCCGTGGGGACATGCCCTTAGGGTATTCTCACACGGTTTATTTGCGGGGTGTACTTTGGGGCGTAATTACGTTGCGATACACCTGAAGTAAGCCCCGCAATTACGGTAAGTCCTAGCACTCATTGAGTGCTAGGATTTTCAGACATATTCCCCAGCGCATACTGAGCACCAGGAGAAAGAAGTGACGTCACTTATATTTCAGTGCTAAAAATAAGCAAGTAAAAAAAACAGTTGGCTGGCGGACAATGCAGCTTTATACAGGAATCAATGGAAATAAACTAGATGTGTTTTATAGTGGTTTTTGAGGCTGTTTTGGGGAAGGAATCCGCACCGAAACAGCGTCCAAATCAGCTGTGTGAACATACCCTCACTGTTTGGACCGCTTCTGGTCGTCCCTGTTTCTGAGATCACTGATGAGGTGTAAAATGCTGATTTCCTAAAACCCACGGTCAAGCATGGTAGGGTTTCCTGTATGGCTTGGCCTGTCATATCATTGTGCTCTTTGGGTGTGACCGTTCTCCTCCAAGGTTAAGTAATAGCCCAGCAGTATCTGGATATTCTAAGTGACCAACTCCATCCCATGGACCAGACTTTGTTTGCAGAAGGTAATGCAATATCCAAGGATGACAAGGCTCCTGTTCAAACTGCTCAATGCACTGGATCTTAATTCAAGAAGTGTGAAAATTAAGTTAAAGGGATAATATCGTCACATTGATTAGCTCTGAAAGCTTAGGGAAAGGAAAATAAAGAGTATTACCAAATATAGTACATTACAGTTCTGGTTTTGTTTTCTTTTAATGTTAGTGCAGTTCTTATCTCCTGCTTGTGCACACAAGCTTCCCTATGTCACTGACTACCTCTCTCTGCTCTAGCTGGGATGTCCATAACTCCCTGCTGTGTTAGCAGCACAGGAGCTTGTTTAGCTTTCTTACTGACAAACCTTAACCCTGTAGAACTCTATACCCTTATGCCCTGCTGTTAAACCCCCTCCATCACCAATGTCCCTCTAGGAATAGCAGAGCTGATATGCCAATCACTGATGTAGAACTGCTCACTGCCTGAGCAGGTAGTGGGAGCCTGGAGCCGGCTGTGAAGAGCAAGCTCTGTGAAACAGCCAGATGAGCAAGCACTTAAAGAGAACCTGTCACATAGATTATGTCCCCCTTGCTGAGGGCAGCACAAGGTAGTGTCAGACCTGCTGTTTCCAGTGCTGTGTCCCTTATTCTGTCAGTTGCTGGAGTTTTCGTGTATTTAATGCTCAAATCTGCCGTTTTCAGCGAGAAAAGTAATTCAAAGAGTCTTTCATAGTGTCAGTTTTTTCAAACCCCGCCCATCTGAGGCTAGCCCCGCCCACCTCAACTGACACACCTATTACTTTGAATAGGTAGAAACGTGAATAACTGTCCCGTGGGCGGGGCTAGCCTTTGGTGGGCGGGGAAAAAATTAAAACACCTGCTCATGAATAAGAATTTGAGGGGGTAAAATACTCTAAAACTGCTGCATTTACAGAATAAGGGAACAGCCCTGGGAAACAGCAGGTCTGAAAACTGGCTTGTGCTGCCCTTCAGCAAGGGGGGGCCATAATCTGTGTGTGACCAGGGTCCCCTTTTTAAGCATCTACCCTGGCCCAGTCACCAGACTTGAATATTGAGCCTTCTAAAGTTACTCACACAGGCCCTCCCTTGTATAAAGTCCAGACTTGTCTAGAACTACTGTATGCTGGCTGAGATGTGTTTTGGCATCTACTGTTAAAGTGACAGGCCAGACTGCTACTGTGTTCCTGGGAAGGAAGACCCCATTGGGAAACACTATATATACAATTTACACATATTTCTGCCCTTATGGGCAGTTTTTTTTTTTTTGGGCATATTTGTGTATATATTATGAGGCATAAAAGTCCGTAATGGATTATAATATATATTATATATTATATAATTATATATTATTATTATACAGTTTCCTGCGAAGTATTCGCCCCCCTTGAACTTTTAAACCTTTTGCCACTTCAGGGGTATTTTTTAAAAAATTTTTAAAAAACCAATAAATTTTTGTTCCACTTCCAATTGTGTCCCCCCTTGTTTTCTTTTACAAAAAAAAAATTAATTTTTATATTTTATGTTAAAGCCTTAAAGTGGCAAAAGGTTGAAAAATTTTAAGGGGGGCCAAATACTTTGCAAGGCCGGGGTTTGGGGGTGTGGTGTGTGTTTTTTTTGTTTTTTTTTTTTTTTATATTTTTTTAAGGGATTGGTAGTGGGGTGGTCTCCTGGGTAGAGGGAAAACTCAGCGACAGAAATCCAAAGCAACAGAGGGTTTTTTAAAACTGCCGCAGAAGTTTTATTGCAAGCATGTGGTACTAAAAGAAAACAAAAAAAAACAAATCCGCCCGTGCTCAATAAAATAGGTTCCCTCTAACAGTGCCCCCTAAACCCTCACTGAACACAACAATTTACGTACCACAATAGGGGGTCCCACAGGTTTTTAGCAGGAACCTTCCCCCGGGGGAGGGTGTGGTCTCAGCTCCCGCCTTATATGAGGCAGACCCCTATACTAATTTAACAGCCCCCGACCCGCTTCCGGTGGAGTGGGGCCCCCCCCGCTATCCCCATCCCCAAACCAGCCCTTGCAAATGGGTTTTACTAAACCCTTTTCATAGAGTCTTTTTGATCTCTGACTTTTATCTGGTTGCTTTACCTGGGCTTTTTGGGAAACTTGGGAGGGCAACCTTTCCCCCTTCACCAGTCCCAAAACTCTTCACAATAATAATATTCCCACCCGGTTTCGGGCATATACCTCACCAAAGGAACAAAGTCCACCATGGTAAAGTGGAACCATGAGGCTGAACAAGCATTTCAGAAGCAGAAGGAGGTGCTCTGCAAGAGACCGATACTAGTCACTCCTAACTTTAGGAGAGAATTAAGAGTTCAGACAGATGCCTTAGAAGTGGGCTTAGGGGCGGTCCTGTCGCAGCTAGATAATGGGGAAGAACACCCAGTTGTATACCTTAGCCGAAAGCTGTCGGCGGCCAAGAAAAACTACTCGATAGTAGAGAGAGAATGTCTGGCTCCCAAGTGGGCATTAGGGTCACTACACTACTACCTTTTTGGGGAGACAAAATAGGGGAAGGTGTCAAACTGCCGGCCCCCCAAACTTTGGGAAACTACAACTCCCCCTTGCATTTTTAATCTATAACAGTGGGATGTTTGGGGGTTGTTTTCCCACAGCGGGGGGGGCCGCGTTTGACCCCTGATTTAAGGTGATCACAGGTCATTCCCCCTTTAAAAAGGGGTGGCCCAAAATAAAGGGAAAAATGCCGGGTGACCTGGTTGGTTCCTGGCCCTTTCGGGTTCAAAACTTGAGAACATCGTCCTGGGTTTTACAACAAGCCCAATGTGGATCTTTTCACCGTTTACAGTTTCAGGGCACAAGGTGCTCTGCCCCACAGGTTTGAGCAGAGGGGTGGGATATGTAAGGCAGCAGCAGGAAAGGTATATAATGGTGTATATATCCCAGCCAGGTTCTTGGCATATACCTGAAGAAGCTAGGATGCACCAAGGTAAAGGGGCCTTTTGAAAAAAAGCCAATTAGATAGGTGTCACCTGCATCAGGCAGTTATATATATAAATCTCTGACACAGTATGTCCTATCATTTGGATAAGCGACCATTATTTTTTCCCACAAGTACAATGTATTGTTACACAGTAAGTATCTAATATTTACATAGAATATTGCATAGTTGCAGAGAATATACAACAAAAGCATCTACTTTGTATTCAAATTTCACCAAGCATAGTGGTCTCGCCAGCCCCCCAGCATCCAAACAAGCAATCGGTCCTAGGTGACCATTTTTTTTTTTTTGGTAAACCCCTTTTAAAAAATTTTCCCACTCAATTGTTCGCCCTGGTAGGGACTGGCATGATATATCCCAGGACAGAAAGTTGATCCAAGCTGTCCTCTAGGACCGTACATAGTCGCAGGACTTCCATCACTGGCAACGATGCCATCTTTTCAGTGTTTAGACCTAATAAAGATTTAGAAATACATCTATGAAGAGGACTATAGTCAACATAATCTGGCATATGAAAAGGGGAGAATG
>JAODAL010024563.1:0-60337 GCA_025379985.1 Phyllomedusa bahiana | reverse complement strand
GCACGGGCCCCCCTCACAAAACCCCCCCCTTTACCACTGACCGCAGGGGCCCCCTCGGACAGTCGCATTGCCGGGGGCCCGTTACAGGCTGAAAAGATTTTGAAACAGGAGGCCTGCTTCCCGGGGCCCCCCCCTGTTTCAGGGGCCCCGGTATAGGACGGGCGTACCCCCTTAGGCGGGCCTGCCCCATGAAAATTTGCGCACCCCCTGGGGGCGACATACAGGGGCCGGCTTTTGCTTAAAAACGGGCGAAAACGTGCGCTCCAGCGCCGGATTCTACATGTCGCCCAAAGCCCCTTAGCTGAGGTTTCAGAGTAAAGGGAAAAACTGTTTGGAACACACCTTCCAAACATCCCTTATTAAGGTCATAGGGCCCAGATGAGGTCCATCTCAGTATAGGCAAATAAGGAAGACCAGGTTGGAATTCCCCTAAGCTGAGCTGCCTAGTAACACTGAATAACATCAGGCACTACATTAGACAAGACCCAAAATAACACTCTTTGGAACTCTATGATGCTTATGGGCCCACATAGCCTGAAATATAGCCACCTGAATAGCCCTAAGTTCTGTCAGTGAGATATGACCTAGTAAAGTCTCAAAATGATACAATAGGTTGGGGAGAATTTGTATTTAACAGACGCAATTTTTCCAAAACGAAAAAAGGTAAATGTTTTCCACTTTTTTAAAGCCTCTTTATTTATAAAAACAATCTGGGAAATTATCCCAAAACAGAGGTGTAAGGTTAAAAGGGTCACCCCAGATATTCGTGCATCTTGCTTTCCCAATTAATTGGAAATTTTTACTGCAATTCCCCGTTTAGCAAAACTTACAAATTAGTAATGAATATGGGGGAATAAAAAGGGAAAAAAATCATCACAAATAAGGGTGGTTTAAAAAAATATTCGTACCACACACCTTTTATACGGGGGGAGGCAATGGCCGCTGCAATGGCTCTCTGCCAGCAAAATAGAAGTGGGAGAGTTTTACAACCCCGCCTTTTTTCATTTAAAATCTGAAAGCCCAAAAAATGGTAACCTAATTGTGGCCAAAGGACAAGAATGTAATCCCTTTAAGGTCTGGACAATGGAGCTTTAATTCCATACAATTCAAGGGCAGCAAATAGAAAGGACCAACTGAGGCGATCAGAGGCTTTTTCTGTATCAAGACTCAAAAAAAGAACCATTTGATCTTGCCTAGTAACCCAAACTATCTTTATAAAAAGTAACCATGTTGAGCTGCTCCGGAGGCTGCTAGGCATCAATTGTCATGAGGTCTATTCTTGGACGGTTTACCTCATTCTCTGCCATCCTCTCTCTTACAGGTCTGCTCCCGTCTTGGGCTCTTGTCTTCTCTTCTAGTATCTGGGGTGAGGAGGAAAGAGTTTTGTTCTCTGTTTTTTGCTGACATGGAAAACCAACCTCAGCCATCTGGAAATAATCAAAGGGGCATGTTCCCGACGGATTTGAACAGGGTTAGGCCGTGGGTTCAAAGGGGTTTTCCGGGGGCCAAAAACCCCAAGGCCAAACGCCCCCGTTTTTTAACAGGGTTTCCAAAGGAAAAACCCGCGTTAATTTTCACATCCGAGCCTGTTTGAAACTCCCTGTCGTTTCTTGACGGGGAGCCCCTCACGCGGGGGCTGTCCCGGGGCGTGGTTTCCCCCCCACTATTTTGCATGGGGGAAAAAACCCTCGGCGCAAGCCGCGCCCCAAACGACGCCCCATGCCCGACCACGCCAAACGCCGCAAACCCGCGTCGGGAGACGCGAGAGTGCGGCAAGGCGGTAGGTGTGGCCGCGTAACCCGGCGAAAGCCGGGGCCCAAAAAACCCCCGGCCAAAAATCCGTCGGTTTGAACGGGGCCCCTAACTGGAACTAAATATAACTCATCACACTTACTCAACGAAACTAGAAACCAATTACGGGATTTTAAAAAACATTGGTCATACCCTAGTCTCTTAGGCAACCATCCTTACTCCACCATCCTTACTCCAGGCTGCTCATTACATTAACTCCTGGTATACAGAATTAGCATTATGACTTAACATTTTTATACACATTGTAAACAACATTCCTATTTTCAACAGGGGCCTAAAACAAAATCTCGGAGTGTACACTCCTGTACACTACAGGTTGGCTAATGAGGCAGCTGCTTTAGAGCAAGAAAGAGCCACATGGAGCAGCACATCCCTGTGTATTCTGGGTTAAGCAGTCCAAGAGGCAGATTATCAATGCCTGACAGCCTTTCTTGTATGAGGGACTGTCAATGGCTGACAAGACCACCTACTGGACTCCTTGACCTAGAATAAGCAAGGATTAAATAAATAAAATATAAATTGTGCTAAATCTTTTCTCACAAAGCTATAAATTAATCTGCTCAGCTCCTCCTGAACTATACCAAGTTGCTGTCAGATCAGGTAGCAGGTTTAAAATGACTCTTCCCCTTTAAAACCCAAACCTACGGGTGTTTTCCCCCCCCTTTTCTGACCAGGCACATTTTCATCTTCTGTAGTACACGCTGGTTTAAAATGTTATAGCACTCGGTTATTTTACAAATTTTTTTGTCTTTTTTTCCGTGATATTTTAGGCTTTATTTTTATATTTTTACTACCTTTTTTTTTTTTATGAAAAAAAAAAATTTTTTAATTCATTGTTTTTTTTAAACAGCATAAGCAGCACTAAAATAAGTTTTGTAATCGTATCACTTTTCCATCACAGACAATTATACAGTTGAAACCAGAAGTTTACATACACTATATAAAAAGACACATATGCATGTTTTCTCACTATCTGAATTCAGAAATCAGAATGAACCTTACCCGTTTTAAGGTCAATTAGGAACCAAAATTATTTATATATGCCAAATGCCAGAAAAATGAGAGAGAGAATTTTTAAAGCATTTTTATTACTTTCTGCAAAGTCGAAAGTTTAAATACATTTCATTAGTATTTAGTAGCATTGCCCTTAACGACCTTGGACGTATGCATACGTTCTGAGGATCGCGCGAACTCTAAAGCAGAGTTCGCGCGATCGGCGCTGGGTGTCAGCTGTATATTACAGCTGACATCCCGCAGCGTCGGCCCCCGACCCGGATCGCTCAGGGGTGATGGGGGTGCGGTTAACCCCTTAATTATCGCAACCATCGGGTCGCAATAACTAAGAGACGCAGGAGGAGATCGCTCCTCCTGCGTCTCTGTCTGCGACAGCAACTACAGGGATCGCTCAATCCGTGCAGCTCCTGCCTTCTGACAGACAGCATGGAAGGCAAGAATGCCTTCCGGGTTGTCTGTGACGTCACGATGCCCGGCCGTGCCCTGTGGGCATGGCCCGGCATCGTGACTGACAGTTGTCATAGGAAAAATACTTTATCCAATAATTGCAAACAATGCCGTATATTAGCAGTGCACACGTTATAGTCCCAGCCGTTAGGAGTACCTTGCTTAGACTCCCCTATATAAATCAAAAACGTACACATAGGCTGTATGGACAAAACATTGAACTTTACTTCATTTTTATAAGTTTGGTGCATAAAAACATAGTTCTATGACGAACACCTTAGCAATGAAAAACATGAAAACGTGGCAGTACTTATAGCTGTATAGTTCTCCTGTTTAGGAGGTGAGTGATAGTCCCATAGTAGACTAGTAGGAGCCGATCATGCTGAGTTGCAGCCCAGTGCCGCCATGCAATGACGCGACGTTTCGGAAGGCACGCCTTCCTTTCTCAAGCAGTCTACCATGGGACTATCACTCACCTCCTAAACAGCATTGCATGGCGGCACTGGGCTGCAACTCAGCATGATCGGCTCCTACTAGTCTACTATGGGACTATCACTCACCTCCTAAACAGGAGAAGCTATACAGCTAAGTACTGCCACCTTTTCATATGTTTTTCATTGCCTAAGGTGTTCGTCATAGAACTATGTCTTTTATGCACCAACTTATAAAAATGAAGTAAAGTTCAATGTTTTGTCCATACAGCCTATGTGTACGTTTTTGAGTTGTCATAGGAACCAGTGCACAGCAACAAGCTTTGCATTGATTCCTATTGAATTAGAGATCTTTAGATCTCTAATTCAAATCCCCTATGAGGAAAAGTAAAAAAAAAATGTGAAAAAGTAAAAAAAAGTGAAAAACATGTAAAACACAAACACAAAATAAAATAAAAACACGTACACCGCCCTTTTCCCCTTTACAAACGCCAATCGCCCCAAAAAAGATCAAAAATAAATAAAGTACCCATATTTTGTATCGCCGCGTGCGTAACCACCTGCCCTATAAATCTGTCATGTTAATTTACCCATACGGTGAACGCCGTAAAAAAAAAAAAAAACTATCACAGAATTAAGATTTTTGTTCATCCCGCAGCACATAAAATGGATTAAAAGTGATCAAAAAGTGATCAAAAGTTGGCCTATAAACGCCAACGTTGTACCAATTAAAACGTCCATTCATCCCGCAAAAAAAAAGTCCTAACAAAGCCCTGTATACGGAAAAATAAAAAAGGTATGGCTCTCAGAAGAAAGCGATGCATAAATATTCTTTTACACACTAAAAACACTTTTTTTTTTTTTTAAAGTTCTTCAACATTAAAAAAAACTATATAAATTGGTTATCGCCATAATCGTATCGACCCACAGAGTAAAGCTAATTTATTACGGATACTGAACAGTGAGCGCTGTTAAAAATAAAAATAAAAAACACTACTAGGATTGCAGTATTTTCTCCACTCTGCCTTCCAAAAAACGGATTTAAAACTGATCAAAAAGTCTTGTCCCCCGAAAAATTATACCAATAAAAACGTCAACTCATCCCGCAAAAACAAGCCTGTATACAGCTCCATACACATAAAAATAAAAAAGTTATGGCTCTCAGACTATGGAAATGCAAAAATGTGTTTTCCTGTTTGAATAAAAGTGTTTTTATTGTAAAAAAGGAGTAAAAAATAAAAAAAATATAAAAATTGGGTATTGTTGTAATCGTATCGACCTGCTGAGTAAAGTTAGCATGTCATATCTAACGCAGAGTGACCGCTATAAAAAATAAAAATAAAAAACACTACCAGGATTGCTGTATTTTGTTCAAAACGCCTCACAAAAACCTGAAGAAAAAGTGAACAGTGTTGTATGCACCCCAGAATGGTACCAATACCAGCATCAATTCACCCTACAAAAAACAAGGCCCTACACAGCTCTGCACACAGCAAAATAAAAAAGCTATGACTGTCAGAATAGGACAACATACAAACGCAATTTTTTATAGACCTATTTCTATTGTTTAAAAGTAATAAACCATAAAAAACTATATAAAATTTATACCATTCCAATTGTACCGACCCCCATAGTAAAGTTATCACGTCATTTACACTGCACGCCGAACGCTGTAAAATTGAAGCCCAAAAAACAATGGTGGAACTGCAATTTTCCCCCCCATTTTCATGGCCCAATGCTAAAAAAAAACAATGGAACACCTGTGTGCCCAAAATGCACAATACACCCCTAGATAAGATCCCTGAGGGGTGTTGAATCTAAAATGGGGCGACTTCTGGAAGGTTTCACCTGTTCTGGTACTTTGGGGTTTTGCAAATGCGACATGGCCCCACCAAAATCTGTGGTCCAAACGCCAAATAGCGCTCCCTCCCTTATACCCCCTGCCATGCACCCAAACAGCAGTTTACACCCCCATGTAGGGTATTTCCGAACCTGGAAGAAATTGCTTAACAAAGTTTTGGGGTTCATTTTCCAGGATTCCTTGTAAATATGAAACATTTTAAGCTAAAATTGCAGATTATTGGAAAAAAAATGTTTTTTAATTTTCACGGCCTAATGCTAAAAAAAAATTTGTGAATCACCTGTGGGGTTGATATACTCACTACACACCTGTATAGATACCTTAAGGGGTGTAGTTTCCAATATGGGGTCTTTTTCGGGGTGTTTATTTAGTTTTAGCTCCTTAGGGCCTCGTCAAACCGGAACTGGCGCCTAAATAAAATTGCATTGAAAATGAGACCCCAGAGTCCAGTATGTGCTCCTCCTATTCTGGGGCTTATTGAGCAGGGGCGTCGCTAGGCTGTTTTATTCGGGGCTCGGGCCCCGAATAAAACCCCCTGTGCCCCGAACCTCCCGGGCTCCAGGCCGCTGCCATGGGCCTGGAGCACCGACCTGCCCTGCAGCTACATGTGCGTCCGCTGGACGCACATACAGCGGAGGGCTTCTGCGGAGCAGAGAGCGAGCGCTCCCTGCCCCGCAGACAAGTGTTGACCGTCTCCGGGTCCGACAACAGCGGCCGCCGGGTTCTCATTGCACTGAGGACCTGCCGCGGCCCCGTGCGGCTCAGCTGGCAGCGGCGCGATGTAATGACCTCATCACGCCGCTGCCTGTCCTCGGCACACAGCGCGTCACAGGCTGTGCGCCCCGAGGACTGCGGAGGAGCGTGGGCTGAAGAGGACAGAGCGCGCTCGCCGGGGGAACTAAGGTGAGTAATAATGTTGTTATGTTTAGAGCGTTTACATGCCTGTGTGCCCCTATCTACGGCCTATGGCCCCATATACCTGCCTCAGTGCCCCTATATACTGCCTCAGTGCCCCTATATACTGCCTGTGGCCCTATATACTACCTGAGGCCCCATATACCTTATCCAATAATTGCAAACAATGCCGTATATTAGCAGTGCACACGTTATAGTCCCAGCCGTTAGGAGTACCTTGCTTAGACTCCCCTATATCAATCAAAAATGTACACATAGGCTGTAAGGACAAAATATTGAACTTTACTTCATTTTTATAAATTGGTGCATAAAAGACATAGTTCTATGACAAACACCTTAGGCAATGAAAAACATATGAAAACGTGGCAGTACTTAGCTGTATAGCTCCTCCTGTTTAGGAGGTGAGTGATAGTCCCATAGTAGACTAGTAGGAGCCAATCATGCCGAGTTGCAGCCCAGTGCCGCCATGCAATGACGCGACGTTTCAGAAGGCACGCCTTCCTTTCTCAAGCAGTCTACCATGGGACTATCACTCACCTCCTAAACAGGAGAAGCTATACAGCTAAGTACTGCCACGTTTTCATATGTTTTTCATTGCCTAAGGTGTTCGTCATAGAACTATGTCTTTTATGCACCAATTTATAAAAATGAAGTAAAGTTCAATATTTTGTCCTTACAGCCTATGTGTACGTTTTTGCCCCATATACCTGCCTCAGTGCCCCTATATACTGCCTCAGTGCCCCTATATACTGCCTGTGGCCCCCTATATACTACCTGTGGCCCCCTATATACTGCCTGTGGCCCCCTATACCTGCCTGCGGCCCCCTATACCTGCCTGTGGCCCCATATATACTGCCTGAGGCCCCATATACCTGCCTGTGGCCCCATATATACTGCCTGCCGCCCCATATACGACCTGGGGCCCCCTCTGCCGGCCGGTGGCCCTCTGTGTACTGCCGGGGGCCCCATATACTGCTTATGGCCCCCTATACCTGCCTGTGGCCCCCTATACTACCTGTGGCCCCATATATACTGCCTGAGGCCCCATATACCTGCCTGTGGCCCCATATATACTGCCGGCGGCCCCATATACTGCCTGTGGCCCCATATACTGCCTGCGGCCCCATATACTGCCTGCGGCCCCCTATACCTGCCTGTGGCCCCCTATACCTGCCTGCGGCCCCATATACTGCCTGCGGCCCCATATACTGCCTGCGGCCCTATATACCTGCCTGTGGCCCCCTATACCTGCCTGTGGCCCCCTATACTGCCTGCGGCCCCCTATACTGCCTGTGGCCCTATATTCCTGTCTGAGCCCCTATATACCTGCCTCAGTGCCCCTATATCTATTTACCTGCTTGAGAGTGCCCCTATATTTATATACCTGCCTGAGAGTGACCCTATATCTTTATACCGGCCTGACATTGACCCTATATCTATATACCTGCCTAAGTGACCCTATATTTATATACCTGCCTAATTGAGGGGACCTATACACCTACCTAACTGAGGGGACTTATATACCTATAAGTAAGGAGTTGCTGAAAATGTGAGGATTCTAAGATATTTGTGTCCAAATCCTCAGGGACGAGTCGTGGCCGGGAAAATCAGCAGAAGGTGTGAACGGATGGAGAAGAAAAGGGAAAGTGAACGACGCTAATCAGAAAAGACGTCTCCGGTGAGTCACTAAATGTAACTGCAGTGTAACCACTTATATTTCTGCAGAGCCTACATACAACAAGTATCTACCGCTATCTGGTCACTGTATGGCGGTGGTATATGTAATCAGAGCCTGTGTACAGCTGATAGTCACATGTGGGGGCCCGCATTCGGTCAGGGTCTGGCAGGATTATTTGGTCCTTTGTAGTAATAGTTTGGGTCTTGGTTTTGTAGGAGTTTTTTAGTAACAATCATTTGTCCGGTATATTTGCTCCATGTGTAGGTGGATGTTTTGGTGACTGTTTAGGGGTATTACACTGTCATACGGAGGTGAGCGGTTTTGAAAAAGTAAATTTGTCATTGGTGATTTTCACTGTGCTGTGACTGCTGAGGCAGGTATATAGATATAGGGTCACTCTATGTGGAATATGCTGAAAATTAGTGACAGGAACAGAAGGTTTTTCTCTGTAAAAACACCTCATGCCGCAGTTCACAATGTGGTGTGAAAAATGTTGTGTGAACCCAGCCCTACTGAGCAAAACACAAAGGGCCCGAGCCCCGGATGTTTTAGGACCCTAGCAACGCCCCTGTGGTTGAGACAAATAATGCACTAGGGCCACATATGGGATATCTCTAAAAACGGCAGACCTGGGGGAAATGATATTACATTGCATTTGCCTAGTCACATTTACCGTATTCCAGTGAATAATGGATAAATATTGAAAATCGGCAAAAATAGTGAAATTTTGAAATTTCACCTCCACTTTGCTTTAATTTCTGTGAAATACCTAAAGGGTTAACAAACTTCATAAACACTGTTGTAAATACTTTAAGGGGTCTAGTTTCTTAGAAGGCGTCATTTATGGTGGTTAAACACATGCAGGCCCACAAAGCCACGTCAGAACTGACTGGTCCCTAAAAAAAATGTATATTGCAAATTTTCTTGAAAATGTGAGAAATTACTACTACATTTCTAAGCCCTCTAATGATATATAAAAAAGGACATTTAAAAAATGATGCCAACCTATAGTGGACATATGGTAGATGATAGTTATAAACTATTTTGTGGTGAATAATTATCTGTCTTGCACGCAGAAATTTTTGAACTTTCAAAATCACAGATTTTCACATTTTTCATGAAATTTTGATATTTTTCACAAAAAAACAAGGCTTGTATGGATAAAAATTTCTTACTAACTTAAAGCACAATGTGTTACGAGAAAACAATCTCAGAATCACATGGATAGGTAAAAGTGTCAAAAAGTTATTCTCACATAAAGTGACACATGCCAGATTTCAAAAATAGGGCTGTGTCAGTAAGGCCAAACTGGCTGGGTCCTTAAGGGGTTAAACTGTATGACTTGGATCAAATGTTGTGGATATCCTTCCACAAGCTTCTCACGATAGTCGGTAGGATATTTGGCCCATTCCTCCAGACAGAACTGGTGTAACTGAGCCATGTTTGTAGGTCGCCTTGCTCGCACCTGTCTTTTCAGCTTTGCCCATAAATTTTCAGTAGGATTGCGATCAGGGCTTTGTGATGACCACTCCAAAATATTGACTTGGTTTTCCTTAAGCCACTTTACAACCAGGTTGGCAGTATGCTTCGGGTCATTGTCCAATTATAAGCCCCTTTTAACGGTCAGATAGTGGATCCGCTGGACCACCGCAAGCGATGGTGGAAGCTCACGCCAGGGAGCGGAATCTAAGTAGGTCCCGGTATTCACCAGAGCCCGCCGCAATGCGGGATGGACTTGCTGCAGCGGGAATCTACCAGGTCGCTTCCACTGGTGGGACTTGCTTGCGGTGGCGGCCAAGGGTAGGCGAGGTACAGATTCGTCAGGCAGGCTCGTAGTCAGGGACAGGCAGAAGGTCAGGGCAGGCGGCAGAGATTCTTGAATGTGGACAAGCAGAAGGTCAGGGCAGGCAGTAAGGTTCGTGGTCGGTAAACGTAGGCAGATAGTTCGGTACACGGTAGACTAGACAGACAAGACTAGGGAACGCATTCTCCAGAGGTATACACACTAAGGATCCGGCAAGGCTGCCAGGAAGAGGCCGGACTTAAATAGGAACAGTGCCCGGCAATGACCAATTACCGGCGCACTGTCCCTTTAAATTTCACAGTGCCGGCGCACGCGCGCCCTAGGGAGCGGGGCTGCGCGCGCTGCAGGACAGAGGCAGACAGAGCAGGAGCGTGGTCGGGTAAGTGAACGCCGGCAGAGACAGGGGGTGAGCGGACCCCGAACCCGACGTGTGGGTCGGGGCACCGCTCGGTGTCGTGGCACGGATGCGCCCACGACCTGGGACGAGGGTCGCGGGGGCATCCATGACACCCCTTTGCCGCCCAAACTTTAACTTCCTGGCTGATGTCTTGAGATGTTGCTTCAGTATTGCTACATAATTTTCTTTCCTCATGATGACATCTATTTTGTGAAGTGCACCAGTCCCTCCTGCAGCAAAACAATCCCACGACATGATGCTGCCACCCCGTCTCTCACAGTTGGGATGGTGTTTTAGGCTTCCAAGCTTCTATGTTTTTCCTCCAAATGTAACAATGATCATAATGGCCACACAGTTCAATTTTAGTTTCGTCAGACCACAGGACATGTCTCCAAAAATTTAGGTCTTTGTTCCCATGTGCTTTTGCAAACATGAATCTAGCTTTTTTATGTTTCTTTGGAAGTAATGTTTTCTTCCTAGGAGAGTGGCCTTTTTGATACAGTATTCGTTTCAATGTGGATAATGACACAATCTTATCAGCTTCCACCAGCATCATTGCAAGGTCTTTTGCTTTTGTTCTTGGGTTGGCATGCACATGTCAGACCAAAGCACGTTCATCTCTGAGACACAGAACCCGTCTCCTTCCTGAGTGGTATGATGGCTGGACATTCCCATCTTGTTTGTACTTCTGTATGATTGTTTGTACAGATGAATGAGCACCTTCAGGTATTTGGAAATTGCACCCAAAGATAATCCAAGCTTCTGCAAGACCACAATTCTCTTCCTGATATCTTGGTTGATTTCTTTAGACTTTCCCATGATGTTACAAACAGAACCAGTGTGTTTCTGGTGAGCTTTAAAATACATCCAAAGGTGTGTCTCTAACTCGGATGTTGTCAATAAATCTATCAGAAGCTTCCAAAGACGTGACATCATCAAATGGGCTGTCCCAAATTGTTCAGCGGCATAGTAATCCTGGTGCATGTACACTTTTGACTTTGCAGAAAATAATAAAATTGCCTTGAAAATTGTTCTCTCTCTCATTATTCTGGCATTTGGCAAATATAAATAATTTTGATAATCCTAATTGACCTAAAACAGGTAAGTTTATTCTGATTTCATGTCACATAGTGAGAAAAACATGCACATGTGTATTTTTATATAGTGTATGTAAACTTCTTGTTTTAATAGGTGATTCATAGTTTTAGGGTCATCGGGGGTGAGCTAGAAGTTGCTGTTATATTTTATTTTTTATATGTGTTTTTTTTGTCATTTTGTTTTACATATTGTACCCCCCATAAGGTCAGTGATAAGACCCAGCAGCTCAGGCAGCTACCGAGCCACGGTGTTAACGTGACACCCGTCACCAGGAGGCAGGAAGCGCTCTATACAATGCAATCAAGAAGTCAGGGATGATAATAAACCATCCCTGTCTTCTCAGTATAGAGCCCAGCTATTGCTGATAGCTGGTTCTTCACCCACGCAGCTGTATAATTAGTGGACAGCCCTGCTCTCTGCATGGATGTTCCAGAACTTCCGTGCAGAGAGAAACTGTCACCATCCAGACATTTTGGGCGACATGCATTAACGGGGCTGCGCCATCATTCCAGAATTCTGGCCTCAAAAAGCTGTAGTAGACCAATTCTATAGATGTATGAACAGGCGTACTCCAAACTTTGGGGCGTTCTGGGGGCATGTTGCACCACATTACTAGAAGTAGACACATTTATCAGTATTGACACCAAAACTTGGCGCAGAGCAGTTAGAACAGCCAGACCAAGTTAACCTCTTACCGCTGGAGCCAGTTTTGGCCTCTCTGACAGAGCCCCATTTTTTAAATCTGGCATCTGTCACTTTATGTGAGAATAACTTTTTGACACTTTAACCTATCCATGTAAGTCAGAGACTGTTTTCTCGTGACACATTGTACTTTAAGATAGTAAGAAATTTTTGTCAAAAAAAATGCTTGTTTATTTGTGAAAAATATCAAAGTATCGTGAAAAATTAGAAAAATTTACCAATTTCAAAATTAAAAAATTTCTGCATGTAAGACAGAGTTATTCCACTCAAAATAGTTTATAACTAGCATCTACCATATGTCTGCTGTAGTTTGGCATCATTTTTTTTTTCTTTTTCAACGTAGCTTTATTGACAAGCAAGATACAAATCACAAAGCAATTTTACAGAAGCATACTTAGTTACATGCGCATATAACTTTCAAAGAAGTAACTCAAAATAGTACACATCATGGTTCTGTAGAGTATATTTCGTATATGGTACACCAGCCAGGGGGGAAGAAGGACGGGTATGGAAGGGGATAGGGAAGGTGACAACAACAACAACAAGAGGACAAAACACCACAAACAAAACAAGCAAAAAGGGGGAAGGGGGGACACACGAGAGGGAAAGGTAGGGAAGCAGGGAGATGGGGCATCACAATAAGGCTAGTGAGGTCTCTATACAGTAAGAGTTGCCAAATCGCCCAAGCAATACATTAGTGTCTATTACTCTACATTGGTACTTTTGCTGAAGTGATAAGGAATATTTTACTTCAAATAGATAATCGTAAATATACTTAAAGAAAGAACATTCAATCCAAGAAACGATGGCATTAGAAACAAAAACACACTCCTGACTCCCATCGGACTCGCCCCAGCCAGCCAACCCCCCTCCCAAACGCTAACCGTAAACCCGGAGACCTTTGCGGCTTCGGGGGAGTTAGTCGCCCATAACTAACCCAGGAACCCAAACAGACCACGCACGTACATCTCAGCCAAACGTCCGGTACTCCGGCGTGGCAAGTAAACAAAGCATCCACCCTCTCCCATGTCCCCTGGTATTTGTTCGCAAAAACGCATCTTACCTGCTCGTGATCTCCTCCATCCCTGAAGACAGAAGATCCTTCTAAAACCACTCCACTATGGTGGGAGGGTTGTGTAGACCTCCATTTCCTCGGGATGATGGCTTTCGCAGTCTACCAGTAAGGAAGACAATCAGACTTACCCCTGAGGAATGCGCATAGAGTATAGGAGGATAAAGAGGAGAGAACCGATGGTCATCTCGCAATCTGAAATGTCTGTGGAAATTTCATTAATCCACAACCTTGGCCCAAAAGGGACGCATCTCTGTTTCATCCCCCCAGAATGTGGGACATTGTGCTGGGTGCTAGTCCACATCTCCAGCAAGTAGACGGGAACGCTGTGGATAGATAGAGTCAGGAGCGTGGGCACCCTGTACCACTTTGACAAACCTTATAGTTGAGTTCCTGAATTCTGCAGGAGGACAGATGCTTTAATGTGGCTAAGACGGCAGGCTTGGGTCCAATCATCTACACTGTGAAGGTGTCACCCAACTCCCTCTCCCAGCTGGCATGGAATTCGTGGTCCTTCCGCAGACACGTCCCTCGCAGCAACACCTGTATTGTTGTTGATATCAAATTACTAGGGGGATGGTGCTGCACACAGAGAGTCTCAAATCTTTCAGTGGCCTAACTAAGATCAAGCTTCTTTTTATTAACATTAAAAAAAATGCCTAACTGCATGTACGTGAAGCCAAACGTTGGGTGACCTGTTCTGCAATATAGACATAGTCTTCCAACTGTTTAAAGGAGGAGGAGACAGTGTATAATCTCTGAAGGTTGCCAGAGCCTTTCCCTGCACATCGCGATACAGCAAACAGTGGGATGTTAATTTTAGGGAGGCGATACGCCCTTTAGGTGGGGTAAGGGTACCGTTTGGTTCAAAAAGATGATACTGGCCGGCTCATAGACCTATCAGTAAGAAGTGATTTTGCGACACCAGGGCAGCTGAGAAAACCGCACATTTTAATCTAGAAGAAACCAACCAGGGACCGAAGATAGGGGTCTCAACACATCTCCTCCTCCATCGTACCCAGCTCTTAGTTCTCGTGTGGTGGAAATTCCATCTAATATCCCTAGCAGCAGCCGCGGCTATCATAGACAGTTTGAGATCTGGGAGTGCCAAACGCGCCCCTCTCCCTTGCCCTAACTAGGACTTCCCTCCGCAATCCGAAGGTTTTTATTGGCCCACAAACTACAAATTTCTTTGATACTTTTATTAAAGTCTAGGAAAAAGGAGTTTCGGGAGTCCCGAATTGGGATAGTTTGAAATATAGTCAAGTAACCGGTGGCAAAATATTCATTTTTACAATATTGATTCTCCTATCCTTAGGAAATCTATTTACCTCCGCCCATTTAGAAAGATCTCCCTGTTCGCGTTGGAGCAGAATGGTAGAACGATTAATTCAACTATTTTAGCGCTTTGGGTGGGGATCCTGACCCCCGAGGTAAAAACACACGAATCTAATGCCCACTTAAAGAGGAAAAATAAAATCCAGCTGCCATAACGTTTAGGGAACCCAAGGAGACATTCAGGCGTCTACTCATCAACTAGTTCACACCATACAAAAGTTGCTAAGTTTTCCCGAAGCATTCTATTACCCCAGCGGCAACAGAGCAGGGAGAGACAATAGTGGGCGAGTTGATATACAAAAGTAATGACAGTCGGCAAATTGGGCCGCACACTATGAACTGCGATCCCTTGATGTCGATTCCTCCTAAATGTCCCCCGATGCCCAGATCGCCTTCAGTAGATACTCCCAGGCTATAACATAGAGGGATGGGGGGAAAGTGGGCCCAACCCTGTCTGGTACCATTTCGGATTTTTAGGGGCTCAGACAGCGAACCATTTACTCTAATTTGAAGCCGACGGGGCATCGTAAAGAGTCAATATTTTCCTGTCTCATCAGGGGGCCTACTCCGCCCCAACAGCTCAGACTCCAGAAAGCCTCCATCCACCCTGTCGAACTGCCGTTTCCGCGATTCAATGATAAAAGCCATCAGAGGGACGTTTCTCTGCCGGCATAATGAATAATAGAAAAAGGTTTTATAGGGTATTATCCCAAGCTTTCCCATGGTGGGTGACGAAGCCCACCCTGATCCAAGTGGAATGATATCAGGCAGAACCTCAGAGAGCCTTAATTCCGACAGCAGTTTTTGCATATAGTTTCGTGTCCGTGTTAGCAAGGAGAATGGGCCTATAACATGAGCACAATAAAAAGGGTCCTTATCTGGTTTGGGGATCACCGTGATTCACCGCCCTGTAAGAAAGCCCGGAGGAACAGGGTTGTTTCTGTGAGAACCAAGTTTAAAAGAGGCCAGCAATGGCTCCGATAATTCAGTCTTTAACCAGTTATAGAAACTTAGCTGTAAACCTGTCAGTTCAGGGCTTTTCCCCCCCCCCATTTGGCAGGCTGGCAAATCGCCTGATGCAGCTCCGCCTCCGAGAACATGGAGATTCCAACTCCTGTAGGCTAACACGCGGAACACCCGGGAGCAAACTTTTCCACAAACTTCCCTCAACGCTGATGGGTCACCCCCCCTCTGCCGCGGGATGTTTATACAGTTTACTAGTAAAAGCTAGCTCCAGAAAACAGCTCAAATATTGGGAGTTTAGGTGCTAATGGCCCCCCTCTGCATTTTAATAGAGGGATATATAAGCAGCCCCTCCTGTCCCCTAAGACAGCCCTCAGCCAACAACCTACTTGGCTTATTGCTCCACTAAAATAAGAGCCTGTCACAAATTTGCTTGTAACTAGCCGATTTCTTATCAAGGAGCAGCTGAATTCATGCCTGACGTGCAACAGGTCACGAAGTCAGTTCTCTGCCAGAGAGGATTTGTGCGCGCCTCTCCAAAGTGGCAACTTTAATTAAAATGGGTCGCTAGCCTTCGCCGCATCTTCCCTTTTAAGTCTGGCGCCGTGTTTAATAAGAGTCCCCCGTGCTACGCACTTAATCGACTCCCATTTGTACTGCCTAGGGTTGGATCATTTTCATTCATGATCCTTGACAAAGTTATTAATCGTTTGAGAACGATCTGCAACACAGACCCGAGTCATTTAGATGCGATTCAATTAAGCCTCCACAAAAACGTTTTCCTAGTTGATTCGGCATGAGACAACTCACAGTGTAACTGGAGCGTGGTCCGAGAGAGTAAATTACCAATCTAGCTCCCTCAACCAGGGGCAGAAGGGCTGTTGAAAAAGGATGTAGTCTATTGTGCGGGTATAGCTCTTATGCGGATGGGAATAAAATGAGAAATCCCTTTAAACGTTGGGTTTTCAGGAGCCTCCATAACTCACAGAATTGTAGTTGATGCAGGAGTCTACGTATTTTGTTTATAGTAATATTGAAGGAGATAAAGGAATGCCCTGCTATGGAATCGACCTCTGGCTGCAATGTAAGATTAAAATCTCCGCAAGAATTATCCTGCCCTGGGCAAACCCGTTAGCTCATCAAGGGTAAGGTGAAAAAAGAGAAGCTGCTGAGCCTGGCCACTATTTGGGGGCATAATATATTATCAATGGTGTATGCTAAATCCCCCAAATTTCACACTTTAACAAAAATATAAGCGTGCCTCCCTATCCTTCTTACGTCTATATCTTGACCGGTGAAATTTTTTTATGAAAGAATACTGCCACCTCCCCTCCCTTAGTCTTATTAACAGAGTTGCTACTATGGCACCAATAATGGAGTAATATTTGGTTCCTAAAAAAGTCAAATGTTGCCCTGCCAGAAAATGCGTCTCCTGCAGGGCAGATGTACCTGCGTTTTTGCCTGTGCATAGAGTAGATAACCTGGGATCGTTTTTCTGGAATAAAAAGAACCATAACATTAAGGGAGGATATTGTAATTGTCACCATCGTAATGGGACTTTACACTCACTCTGTCTCCCACGGATTAAGAATTAGGGGCCCTCACACAAGGGGGGCATTCTCGAGGATGCCATCAACGTTCATCATAACACCAATATCTTAACAAAAACCACAACCAAACCCACACCATATCTAAACTATAGAAGGCAAAAAGCAATCTAGAAACCGCGAGCAAAACCCTTTGCTGCATTAAGCGGGCACATAAGTGCTCGCTGGCTCCACCTATTGGGTAAAACAGAACCACCAAGCACCACTAGAGAGTTTTCTGATTGCCTTGAGGCATAGTACAGGAAGCGTCAGGACCATACTCCGGACTTAAGGAATATTTACAAGGTACAAACCAATTACTGAACAGAGCCATTACGCCCACTAAAACAGTTATTACATCTAAGTCGGCACATTAGAAATAACAAACACATAGTTTTGACATGCATTGTCAATAGGAGAACCCCGAGCGGAGCATCTAGCAAAACATAGCCCCCTAAGAAAAGACATGAAACCCTCGCATCATATAAGAACCTGATGGAATAGCACGCAATACTTAAGGCAAGATAGGAAGAAAAAAAAAACAAACAAAAACAGTCCCACAACCCGACTTATATACTGCACCAGCGGAAGAACAGCGCTAACTCATAAGCCACCCTATACCACCCTTGACACTACTTCTGATTCTTCTGAGGCCGGAAGCTCCTGGTTGATTCTAAAGACCCGAGGCTGCCTCTTTCTCTACTTGGTCCAATGCCCAACAGGCTACACGATGGTCAACGACGCTAGCATGTCCCAAACAGGAAGAGACACAGCGGCAATTTTTCAAGCTTGGAGAATCTTGGGCAGATCCGCCGGTGAGCGTAAGATGACAGTCCCCTCTCCTGTTCTTACCTGTAAAGAAAAAGGGTAACCCCAGCGAATAGGGTATCCTGTCTCTCCTGCGGGCCGCCCGCAAGGCCCTAGACGCAGGCCCGAAGACGCAAGGTGCGGCGGGAAAAATCCTGGGAGAGAGCAAGTTTGGTGCCCTCAAACATGATGAGGTTCGGCACATTACGTGCTTCCTCATTACTCATCCTTTATGGCGGAATAGTGTAATTCTGCAAATTAACTGCCCAGGCTATAAATCATCTTGCTCGGGGTGCACGCAATGCTTATTAGGCACGATCCAACTCTATGTGCTCGTTCCTCCCCTCTGCCCAAGATAGAATGAAGATCTTAGTAAGGTATTGAGCAAGAACCTGTGTTGTGACCTGACTCTGGCAGGCCTCGCACCCTAACATTGTTTCCTTCTATTTCCCTGTTCTCCAAGTCCATCTATGTGCTCTATCAGAAACAGAGTGCTCGCATTGTTGCTTTTTAACAGAGTCTGCAGCTCCGCCCACAGTGTGGCCTGGACTGTAGCCTGAAAATGGTCTCCAACTCTGCACCCTATTTGTATAGCTGAAATGTCCTCCTTCCACAACATGCAGGGTTCCCCACGCTGCCAGCGCTCCTGAATCCTGTGACAGCGCGCCAGGTTCTGTCATTAGTTTGGTTATGGAGAAAGCGATAATAGTGCCTGCAGCTCCGTGTCCCCTGCAGAACTCCGATGGCCTGATCGGTGGCTCTAGAGCATGGAGGCAGCACCCATGTCACCTTGGGCACCAGCAGGCCGGGAGAGGGGCCACGCACACCCATCCCCCCACTAACAATGAGGCGTTAGTCCCCAGCAATGGCCATCCTCTGCAAGTCAGAGCGTGCCTTCAGCAGCATAAGACAAGGTTTGAACCTAGTCCTGCGGCAGTTTAGGGGATCCCCCATCACTTGTGGACTGCCCGCCGATCCTTGGCCTGCCTCGCAGGGGAGGATATGGGTGCCCTTGTTTTTTCTATCCTGGGCGGCAGTGGTGTTCAGGTCCTGCTCTGGGGGGAGAGATATGGCGGTTTTTGCAGGTGAGCCTCATCCCCGTCCAGCTGCGCCCCCGTCCTCTGCTTCTCTTGTCTGGGTCCTGCTCCCCACGTCATGGCCAGCTTCCCGCCGCTCCTTTACCCCCATCTGCCGCCGCTGTGGCCACATTCTCTGCAAGTGCCGCTGTCCTGGCTCTGACGAGCAGCTCCGGCTTCCCCCTGGCGCCCACCGGAACTCCGGGGCCGACTCTCCTCCGGGCGCCACTCATTTGTCCCTCCCTCCTCTGAGTCTCTGCAGCCCTCCGCATCTCCATCTCCGCCGACTACAGCTTGCAGTCCCCTGCCTTCTCGGCCGTGTCTCGTCTCTCGGCCCACTCGCTGGACTCCGGCGCCTGCCGCCTTCCGCTGCAGGGGAAGCCGGCAGGGTAAGTCCAGCGCTGGCACGTGTTGCGCCTGCAAGATGGGCGCCCGCGTCAGGGGATGAGGGGGCAGACTCCTTGCGGATTGCAAGCCCGCCATGTGGGGCAAAGTAATTTGAGATGGCTGGCAATCTGATGCCGGCGTGGTTTCCTGCAGCCTTGTGGGTCTTCTTAGCCTGTTTGGGGGCTCATCGTGCCTTATCAGTGGCTCAAAAGCCGGACGGTCCCACGCGGAGCTCCTACATCGTGCGCTGCTCTCTGGCCATGCCTAAAACCACTCCCCTGGGAACAATTTTGATCAAGACATTTCTTGAATCTGATCCAGAGCCCAGAAGGATTCAGGCAGAGCTCACTCACTGACCGGCGTCCAACGAGGTAGAAAAAGGCGGGAACACTGGCATCATTTTTTTAAATGTTTTTTTTTTTTTACGACATTAGGAGGCTTAGAAATTTAGTAATTTACAAATTTTCACGAAAATTTGCAATATACAATTTTTAGGGACCCGTCTAGTTCTAACGTGACTTTGATTGGTCTGTATGTTAGGTACCCACATAAAGGACTTCATCTAAGAAACTACACCCCTTAAAGTATTCAAAACAGCATTTAGGAAGTTTATTAACCCATTAGGTGTTTCACAGGAATTAAAGCAAAGTGCAGATTTTCAATTTTTATCCATTATTCACAAGAATACGGTAGATGTGACCGGGTAAATGCAACTTAATATTGATTCCCCGGATTCTTCCGTTTTCAGAGATATCCCATATGTGGCCCTAGTGCATTATTTGGCTCAACCACAAGCCCCAGAATAGGAGGAGCACCTACCGGACTCTGGGGTCTCATTTTCATTACGATTTTATTTAGGCGCCATTTCAGGTTTGCAGACACCCTAAGGTGCTAAAACTTAATAAACTCCCCTAAAAAGACCCTATATTGGGAACTACACCCCTTAAGGAATATATCCAGGGGTGCAGTGAGTATATCGACCCCACTGGTGTGTCACAATATTTTTTAGTGTTGGGCTGTGAAAATGAAAAAAAAAATTGTTTCCAACAATCTGCAATTTTAGCTGAAAATGTTTAATTTTTACAAGGAATCCTGGTAAAAAAAGCACCCAAAATTTTGGTACGGAATTTCTTCCAAGTTTGGCAATACCCTACATGTGGGTGTAAACTGCTGTTTGGGCGCATGGCAGGGCGTATAAGGGAGGGAGTTTTAATTGGCTTTTGGAACGCAGATTTTGGTGGGGCCATGTCGCATTTGCAAAGCCCCCAAAGTACCAGAACAGGTTTAATCTTCCAGAAGTCACCCCATTTTGGATTTAGCATCCCTCAGGGATCTCATCTAGGGGTGTATTGTGCATTTTGGGTGCACAGGTGTTCCATAGTTTTTTTTTTTGCATTGGGCCATGAAAATGGGGGGTAAAAATGCAGTTCGGTCATTGGTTTTTGAGCTTCAATTTTACAGCGTTCGCCGTGCAGTGTAAATGACGTGGTAACTTTACTATGGGAGTAGGTACAATTGCAATGATATAAATTTTATATAGATTTTTTTGTTTTATTACTTTTACACAATAAAAATAGGTCTATAAAAAAAAATTTGTTTTTATGTTGTCCTATTCTGATAGCCATAACTTTTTCAGTTTTCTGTATACGGAGCTGATTATGGGCTTGTTTTTTGCGGGATGAGTTGACGTTTTTATTAGTACCATTATGGGGTGCATATGATGCTTTGATCACTTTTTATTAAGGTTTTTGTGAGGCATTTTGAGCAAAATACAACATTCCTGGTAGTGTTTTTTATTTTTATTTTTTACAGCGGTCACCGTGCAGTATAAATGACATGCTAGTATTACTCAGCAGGTCGATACGATTACAGCGATACCCAATTTGTATATTTTTTTTACATTTTACTGCTTTTACACAATAAAAACACTTTTATTCAAAAAGGAAAACACGTTTTTGCATCGCCATAGTCTGAGAGCCATAACTTTTTTATTTTTCTGTGTACGGAGCTGTGTAGGAGCTTATTTTTTGTGGGATGAGTTGACATTTTTATTGCTATCATTTTTGGGGGGACAAGACTTTTTGATCAGTTTTAAATCCGTTTTTTGGAAGACACGGTGAAGAAAATACTGCAATCCTAGTAGTTTTTTTTATTTTTATTTTTAACAGCGCTCACCGTGCAGTATCCATAACCAGTTAGCTTTACTCTCTGGGTAGATACGATTATGGCGATACCCAATTTATATAGATTTTTTTATTTTGAAGCACTTTAAAAAATAAAAAATAAAGTGTTTTATTGTGTAAAACAATATTTATGCATCACTGTCTTCTGAGAGCCATAACTTTTTTATTTTTCCGTATACAAAAATGTGTTTTTTTTTTGCGGGATGAACTATCGTTTTAATTGGTACAACTTCGGCGTTTATATGAGTTTTTGATCACTTTTTATTACACTTTATGTGCTGCAGGATGAAAAAAAATCGCAATTCTGGGACTGGTTTTTGTTTTTTACGGCGTTCACCGTACGGGTTAAATAAGGTGACATATTTATAGGATGGGTCGTTACGCATGCTGCGATACCAAATATGTGTACTTTATTTATTTTTGATCTTTTTTTGGGGCGATTGGCATTTATAAAGGGGAAAAAGGCACTGTACGTGTTTTTTATTTTATTTTCTGTGTTTGTGATTTACTTTTTTTTTTACTTTTTAACATTTTTTCACTTTTCCCCATCAGATTGCTGTTACCATAGTAGACCTGTACACAGCGTTGCCGCTGTGTACAGGTCGCCATGGTAGCCGCCGATCACCATGCCCACAATGCATTGCGAGCATGGTGACGTCACCAGACTACCCGGATGCTTTCAGAAAGCATCCGGGGAGTTGGGTAAGAGACCAGCTAGCGGCATCTCCGGACGCTCAATGGCAGGATCGCAGGCAGCAGTGACTCTATCTCTGCATGCTGACTTCATGATTGCTGGCCATAGACAGGTCGCGTTAATGATAGCGTTTTTCACGCGAGCGGTGCTCACTTCGGCGGGGTGATACGGCATGAGACAGCGGTAATTTATGCTGGTTCCATGTCGCGTTGTGATCGTGCGTGGCTTGACGAAAGATCGACAGGTACGTATGATTCGGTCCTAATGCTCGGGAAGGGTTAAACGATGGTCTAGCTGGAGTTGAGTTTTACTGAGATTGATGGATGACGCAGCAGGAAGACAAGGTTCGATACATTCTGGCACATCATAGTACCCTTAAAGCGATTAGAATGGTTATCGCGCCAGAATTCATTTACAGGCGGCCCTTATAGTCTATGGGCCTGTAGGATTAGGTTAAGATGTGCTCAAGGGATATCGCCTTTCAAGGGTAGCCATCAATGTTTGTTTGCTTGGGCACCTTCTTTCCATTTTATTTACACCATATGGAAACAGAATATCACTTAGTACTGCTTCATCTCTGAAAGACAACTAGGATGTGTATGTTTAGAAATTTTTGATCCAAATGAAAACAAAATATTTGCTGACATTTAGATTTCTTTGCAATATGAGGATGTCATAATTCTACAGGTGGTTGCATGAGAAAGTTTGCCTACATAAATAACAAGCTACACTGAGATTTGTAAGCCATGATAATAGATGTGTGCATGCATCAACCAGGGCTTCCCTGTGAATACTACTACTTTCTGGAAAAGCAAAACCCTCTGTGGCTTTCACTGTCTCCACGGAAGCTATTTGTGGATGTGAAAAAGAACAAGGGTCAGAACAAACTGGGCTGTGACAGCAGTATCCCGGACTGCCAGCATGATGTTTGAACAGGGTTTCTATGTAATTCTGTTGGGCGTTTCATTTACCCATTACCTGCTACGGGGCTTTTACAGTGACCTTATGTGAAATTAGATATAAACACATTCAATGTAATTCCTATACTGTTTAAACATACTGGCTAATTCACATACAGGAGGCTTCAGAAAGTACAACGGCGTGTAGAGGTCATGGAGCTGGCTGCATAGTTAAAAAATTTGATGCTCCATAATTTACCTTTGTAGTATTAATGAAACCACTGACTAGAAAAGCTTCAGTGTGCATCCTTCAATATTTAACATCACCCCTGGCCCAAGAGAACAGATTATGAGACTTTTTTTCAGAGGACAGTGGTGTCCAGGGGAAAGTAAAATTTTGAAAATAATAACTTGACAAAATAAAGTAGTAATTACATATTTATTAGGGAGATAACAACTGAAGGGTGAAACGATTAGTAGTTTACTGTATAATTATATGTTGAATTGCCAAATGTATTCATGAGTTTTATTTGCTAATAGCGTATGTCACTGTGCAAAATGGGCCATATCACTGTCATATGAGTAGAATAATTAGCTTGTGATGAGGAAAGTCGCTAATATGTTCTTGGCTGCCTTTCTCACCCAAAGTGAGATAGTAAATGTGTTAATTATTTTATGTATGGATGCGGATGTCACAACATAAGCACTAGCTACAGCAGTGGCTCACACAGAACAGCAGGCGGTCCAGTGCAAGACTGCATGAAACGGTAAATGGGGCCCCTTTGCTCTTGAATAGATCGGCTTCATTACTTGATATTGCATACTTCCAGAATGATTAAACAAGTAAGGTTATGAAAATTGAGAAAATAGCTGCTACCATAGCCTGTAACATCTCTGAACTTGTCTTCCATCAAGCACATCTGCAACGTCATTGATCGGCAATTGCACAGAGAGCTGCCATCAACATATCTAGATGATTTGCATGCTCAAGTGCGTTCAGCGTGGTATCATTATTCTCATTGATAGTATGCCAAGGTGTGTTAGTGCACGTATTTGTGTGTGTGGCGACCATACTCGAATATATCGACATGTTTTGAATATTTTGTTTCCATTTTTTTGTCATTTGCATATTTTTAACCATATGTGGTTCCACTAATTACAAGACTGGTTTTCTTTGCTGTTGCTTTTCTGTGTTGAAAAGTATAGCATTCTTTTTCATGTATATTGATCAAAGGTTTGGAGTATGTTCATAGGACAACTAATGACACAGGAACAAAGCACCTGCTTCTATAATAAACCCACTTGGTTTTGGTCTATACTCTCCTCAGGCTTCTGACACATCATCACAAACTGCCCGGTCATTGATTTTGACCCTTGTAAATAAGTCTCATAGTTATTGCATGCCCTCACTGATGCCAGAATGAAAGAAAGGGGGCCTCTATAAAGAGATGGCAAAGAAGGCAAAAGTAGTGGGGATCATAGACCGCCAGGAATTGTTACATAGGTTAAGTTCGGGTTACAAAAGAATAGATGTACCTCTACAGATTCAACATAAGCGGGGGGGAGATAAACTGTGGGCGTGTAGGGGGTGAGAGTCAAGGCTTCATGCCTGCCTCCCCACTGGTGTAATGCCCGATAATCACAACAAGGTAAGAACCAATATTGCTCCTGTCGAGACCCTATCTACTGACCCAGAGCCTCCACCCCAGCAGGTTCCAGAATTGTACATAGCTACGTGTGCTTTATATGTCTTTCGTTTGTCTAGGTAGGTGATTAAGAACGTTCTTGAAACCTCTCTTCTGTTCCTGCTGGGACCAGCTACCTCAGGCGGGCATATTCAACACAAGATTTACAGTTTCTCAGTGGTAGAAACCCTTTTCCTCTGGAGATTGAATCGTTTTTGTTTTTGCCGCGTGTTCGAAGGGAACTGTCCATTGTCTTTTGTGGAGAGGCTTCACGTGAAATTATTTTTCTGCTCATATTGTGATTAGGTTTTTTTTATGGGGATTTATATGGTATTTCTTTAATAATTTTTTTTGTGTTCCCACCTGGACAGAGCAGACTTTTGCTCATGAAACCCGCTAAATAAGGTTAAATTATAACTACACACCGAAGAGTCCTCATGAACTTAAGATGCTCCATTACCCATTCTCACTATTTAGTTGAGTGAAGGAGAAAAGGGCGGAGAGAGAAGGTACTAAGACTGTTAGTGTGCAGACTAAGTCCAGTAGTGCAGTAAAGTAGTTTTCTGGAAGATGACAAATCACGGTTGTCCAGAAGAGGACTCCTGTTGTACGTTTTATGCTGTGTCTATTAAACATGTGAGTTTGGTGACCCTGCATTCAGAGACAGAGATCTGACATCCAGACGGGCAGAGACTTGAATGAGAATCTGGGCCCATGTGACTCTTTAGGCGCCCTCTTACAGAGTCGGGTGTATGTTTCCTATTGGTAAAATGCCAAAATTGAAGAGGGAAGAAATTCAAATGCAAATAGTCTCAGTTCCCAAGTTTGTAGGTAAATGAATCAGTGAGATTAGAGAGCTGCATTAGTGCTGTGCTATCGCTCAATAGAGAAGGCAGTCAGAAATAAACTACTAAGCCCCATCGATTACGACTCATCACGTGACACGTAGCCCTAGGTTTTACTTGACACCCTTTACAAGTGCCTAGAGGGTTTTAACTTCATTTACTTTTTGATGACCTTGGCTTGCGTCTCCCGTAACACCTATTTATGTGGAGGATATAGGGGGGCGAAAGAATGGGGTAAACTTTGTAGAGAAGTCCTATCGCACTCTCCCAGTTAAGTAGAGTTTAGTATCATGGGAGAGAAATATGGGCAAGGCGGAAGGTAACAAATAGTGGATGAACAAGAGAAACATGTCAGCTGAGACTCGAGTGATCACGCAATTATCATGATTATGGCATGATGACCAGTGATTTTATTTGGTCTATGCGTGTCACAAGAGTGATCATAAGACGTGCAAATCTTATGCACAGATAGCGGAGAGGAAGATGCTACAAAATTGAGAGTAAGATGGGCATTTTGGGGGGGGGTTTTATAGTATTAGGGGGAGGTCTATATTGGTATGAGAGAAGGAGGAAACCAGATGCGGAGGAGGTAGGAAGTGTTGTGAGGTAGGGAGGAAATTATCAAGGGGGGAGAGTCCTGTGAGAAACAGATGATTGTATAACAGCAATACAGTTGATTGAAGCCTGAAAGATTCTGAAGTTAAGGCTTACAGTACATTATATATAAAAAAGACAGATTATGCAGTGGTTTAATACGACAAACGGAATGAAATCCAGAATAATAACCTTACCTGTCTTATTGGAAAAAATAAGCGAATGAAAATGAATTATCACTCGGCAACGGCGGAGAGATAGTAGCTGTAGTAGCGTTGCCGGAGAATCCTTTATAGATGTATTACAGAATTGGCCTGCTAGAGGAGGGATATTGATATATGTTGCTAATTTGATAGATGGCAATTGACGTTGCCTAAACCGCTGGTTAGCGCGTGCTCCGTTTTGCGAGTGCTATCTTTGCTCCCTTTTTCATGGCTCACCAAACTCCGTATCTCCAAAAAATGCTCCCAGATTTAATAGGGCTGTGGTTGAAGGTACGGTGGGGGGGGTTTATGTCGCTAATGCTACAGTCGCGTCACGTCAATTCCCAATTCTGTCTTTCGCTATGGGTAACCTCTAACAATCATAATGACTTTACAAACTACTTAATTAAATTACTATATAGCCGTCAATTATAAACTTGCACGTCTATGATACCTCTCTCTTAACATTGCAACTTTTCAAGATGTATATATCTAAATGCATATATTACTTTGCTGGGCATGAGATTATTTAGGGGATAATAGTCCAAGTCGCTTGCGTAAGGTTAAAACCCGTGGCAATTGCTGGTTTGTATAGATTAATGAATTCATCAGAACAGTACGGCTTCTTGCATGCGGAACCTCATTTGGTTGCCAGTTCTCACCGCACCTTACTTGTGCATTAGTTCGACCTTTTTCTAATTCAAAATCGGATAATAAACTCTAATGGGGAGAGTAATGGAATGGGGAAAATGAAGGGAAAGTTAGGAAAAGGGAGAAAGGAAAGATAAAAATTGGAAATAATTGGGTACATTTTTTTCTATTTCTCATCTTAGGGGGTTTGAGGTTTGTACTAGGTTGTATGCACAGCAGTTTAGACATTGAATGATGTGTAGTTGAGTCTATTTTGACAGGGGTACATCAATACCAAAAATTAAATTTACAGTAACGAAGCTTGTTACCTGATCATACTTTACAATTTTTGATCAAAAGTGTCATTCTTTACGTCGTTATCCAACTGTAAACATATATGGATTAAATATTTACCAAAATGCTGGATAGGGAGGATATATATATACTCACTTTTGGTGTGGAGAGATACTCTCTTATTACCAAAGTACTTGGACATTCTTCAAGTAAAAGGTCATTGATATTACTCTTTTTAGCTAGGTGGTAAACACTGGTTCTGCTACTAAACACTGCTTTATTTAAATCTCAATCAAGTGCGATACATTTTGCATTCTGACTTAATAATTCATCGGATAATGTTCCTTGTTTTGGCGGTTCTGCGGATTGTTTCTTGGATTAGCGTACATAGGAACAACACATTTCAATTAACTGTAATGGGTGAACTAACTGCTACCATTTGTTTTGTTCATTGTTAGTGAACTCTGGAATAGCGCACAAAGTGGAGTCTAATGAGTAAGTTGCGGTGGATATGCAACTCCTGGAATTCACTCGGCAAGGCGAAAGCGTTTGAAGATTCCTGCCTATGGCGTGATGCAGAGTGAGGCCTTGGAAAAGGAACAAAACATGGCGAAAATACCTGGTTTACCAAGTGAGTCATTAGACCCTCCAGGCAAGTAGATCTCCTCCCTATGCCCTTGCCATGGATTCTTATAGGTCATAGCCTTACCTGAAAGTATGTCAATGTTTGTTGTTTTGGATATAAACTAGACCTAAAAGCGTGAATGTGACGCATAGTTGCCATTATTAAATCTTTGTCTCCTTCAAAAAGTTAGACATGCAGTTCAATTTTAGAAATTTTTAAAACTTTCTCATCTGAATCGAATTTACGAAGAGGTGCACCATATATAGTAAGAGGAATCAGCTCACCCTTTGTGCTACAGTAAAGAAGCTGTCAGAGAAGGCATGGTGAAGGAGACCAATCCTTGAAAGGTTCACCGCAAAACAGCAGACGACACAAATTTCACAAAGTACTGGGTTTAAGGCAAATGGGAGGTGGGTGTGCTGTAAAAAAGTTTCAAAATGTATTATTCCATCTTTAAAAGTCAATAGTTACATGACAAACATGAGGACCTTACGTGGTAATCAATTAGAATTTTGTGGGTTAAGTCAAAGACCGACGCGTTTCGGGTCAGGTGTTCCCTATTCATGGCATGCTGGTAATACTCCCTTGAAGCACTTATTTGGCTCCTAATCAATTACTTTGTAATTATGCAAAATTATTAAAACAAGAGCTGAAACCCTAGAACAATTCATTATGCATCTAAATTAGTATTGATACGTGGTGTCTTGTCTAATATTTAGCCTATGTGGTGTACGTGTCACCTCCAAATGAAAAAAATCCCACACGCCTCATGGGTATAATACGTTGTTGGCCTTATGTTATGATATGAAACTGTACGTAAAAGGCGCTATGGAACCAAGGGCGCTCCAAATATAATAATAATCATAATAGTAACTATTGCTTAACTTAACATTAGGTTGTTTTTTTGACGAATATAACAATCTGGGTCCAAGACAGCACACAACGCATCCCCCCCCCTATATCATCAGGATATCTTCTGTAACATCATTTATGCTTGTTTTTCTCCCTTAGTCAGATTGGAACTTCTTTTCTTTTTAATATCTAGCATCATATTATTATGGAGCTTCAAAAGATCTTCTTCTATTCTGTCCTGAAAAAGATCCATGGTTGGAAGTTGTGATTGAGATGAGATTGAGAAGTTGTGGTAGAAATCCAGGTTTCTTCAATACTAGAATTATGTGGTTTTGATGTTATTTTACTTCTTCAATTGCGTTTAATGACTATTACACCTTCTCAAATCCTTATTCTAGATATAAATTTTTCACAATCCAACTGTATTTAACTCTCTGTGTGGTAGTTGGGTATTACTCCGTATAAATGTATGTTTCTTTTGTTGCATGTTTTGTCAGTTTTTTCATTCTTTATTTTTTTTTTTTTTTTGTTCCCCATATTATCTTTTACGCTTTCTTTATTCACGTCATCCGACTTGAGAAAGTGATTGCTTAGGGTGTTTTGTTGCACCAACCTGTTTACATCTAGTAATGTGTCGAAAACCTGAAAATCATGAGTTGGAGACAACCCCATTCCTGTGGACAGAACAGATATCATTTCAGTTTAAATAATTTGGTTCGATAGCACAATCATACGATCTATGTGGTTGTAACCTCCCAGACTGGGTTTCAGAAAACACCTCATCAAAATCACGAACAAAAGTCGGAATCTGCTCAATTTACGCATTACCCAGAACAATCGGGAGACATTTGTTAATACACTGCGTTCCCCACCTACTTTATTCTCCAGAATTCCAATCAATCACAGGGTTATGTTTCTGAAGCCAGGGCAACCCCAAAACAACATCAGCGGGTAAGCCCTCCATGATAAACAATATATACTTCTCTTTATGTATAGACCCTACCAACATTTCAAGTTCAGGGGTGCAATACTGGATATTGCCCTTAAAGGGGATTTGCCAGGACGCAAGTTTCTTACCTCCTTATCAGCACAGGGAGAATGTCAACAAATCACGCTGAGTCATGAAGAATGCAGGGCTGAGAGGGAGGGGGTGAGTAAGGAGTGAGGAATAAGGGAGCATCTCAAAACTTAAGTGAAATAATAAACAGTACAACAGTGGATTCTCAATACAGCAAGACACAGCCTTATCGACTGTACTTTCTACCAGGTGCCTTAAAAGCTCATTCATTTTCCCTGTCATCAGATAAGAAGTGTTTCACGCAAGCGCGGCCTGTCAGCTCTCTGGTCGTGTCTAGTGGAAGCTTTCAGGTAACTACGGGGGATTTAGAAATGCTGTAGCTCTCAGAGTCTTCACTTTTTGTAATCACATATATTTAGAAAAGTGATTAAATACCCATTTTGGAGGTTCCTACGTCAACATTACATCGTGACAAAACCCCTTTAACCAATGGGGTAGAATCAATAGCCACTACCTGCAGAGAATCCGATAGAGGCCCCCAGGGAAGGCCCAGACGTTTAGCAAACGAAGCGTCCACAAAATTGGAAGCTGACCCTGAATCCACAAAAGTGCTTCCAGATGCACACATGGAAAAATACGAAATTTTCACTTGAAGCAACAACTTTCTTGATACAATAGGGAATACCTGTTGGTTTAGGTGGCCTTCCCGCAAGTCACCTAGGTGCTGGAGCTTTTCCAGCCAGGGCTTCTTTTTAGGACACTCAGTAGAAGCACAGTAGACGCACAGTCTCTGGATAGGCTCCTCAGGTGGTATCGCTGTACTAGCAGGTTCTGTGGTGGCAGCAGGACGGAGCAGCGGAGTAAAGCGGGGCAACTGAGAAAGGTTCCTCACGTCTCTCTCTAAATCGTTTGTCCAGCCAAACAGCCAAAGAGATAGCGTCATCCATAGTGCCTGGAGTAGGATAAGCCACCAGCATGTCCTTAACATGGTCAGCCAATCCTAATCTGAACTGACACCTGAGGGCTGGTTCGTTCCACCCCGACGGAACACACCAGTGGCAAGATTCAGAGGCATACTCCTCTACAGTCCTCTTACCCTGCCTTAAAGGGGTTTTGCCACCATGTAATGTTGACGTGGGAACCTCCAAAATATCTATTTAATCACTTTTCTAAATATGTGATAAAAAAAGTGAAGACTCTGAGAGCTACAGCATTTCTCAATCCCCCGTAGTTACCTGAAAGCTTCCACTAGACACGACCAGAGAGCTGACAGGCCGCGCTTGCGTGAAACACTTTTTATCTGATGACAGGGAAAATGAATGAGCTTTTAAGGCACCGGGTAGAAAGTACAGTCTATGAGGCTGTGTCTTGCTGTATTGAGAATCCACTGTTGTACTGTTATTATTTCACTTAAGTTTTGAGACGCTCCCTTATGCCTCACTCCTTACTCACCCCCTCCCTCTCAGCCCTGCAGCTTTCATGAGTGTGATTTGTTGACTTTCTCCCTGTGCTGATAAGGAGGTAAGTAACTTGCGTCCTGGTAAATCCCCTTTAAGGTGATGAGCTGAGTCTCAGCCACCGCCTCCCTATCAGGGTCGTCAAAGAGATGTCCCAAGGAGACAAAAAATCTATCTACTGAAGATAATTCAGGCGACTCAGGAGGTAGTGAGAATGCCCACTCCTGGGGAGACCCTTGGAGAAGGGACATGACAATTCCCACTTTCTGTTCCTCATTACCTGAGGTACGTGGGTGGAGTCAAAAATACAACCAACATCCTTCCTTAAAAGTCAGTAAGGTCTTCCTGTCACCCAAAACCGGTAGCTGAATGGGGGTTCCACAAAAGGGGGAGGCGATGCCGGATGACTCCCACCCTGGGGGGTATTCTGGGAGGTCTCCTGATGCTGTACCCTCAGTGCCAGATCTTGGACCAACTGGGTCAGCCCCTGCATCTGCTCTACCAGTGCAGTCATGGGGTTCATGGCGCATGGAGAGCAGTAATGTAACTGCCTGAGAAAATGTCACGTCAGAGGAGGTGCAGTGGATCCCAATTGCCACCCAGCCCACTGTCCCTGTCTACTTGGCATGATGCCCTAGATGGCAGACCCCAACTGGATGACAAGCCCTATGCCATTATGTGCGGGGCCGTCAGGGAAATGCAGAGTCAAACAGTCTGGGTCTCATGGTGCAGGAACGTCAAAGCCAAGAATCAGAAACCGGAAGAATAACGGGAGGCAAGCCAAGGGTCAAACACAGACAGTAACACAGTACAGAATCAGAAGACAGACACATAGTCAAGTAGCAAGCCGAGGTCTGGTAAACTAAGGTAAACAAGCAAACGAGGAAAACTGGGGAAGCGCAAGGGATAACCTTTCTCAGGCAAATACTGACAGTACTGAGCAGGTTTAAATGAAGCGCCCAGACCCCGCCCCAGCAGCCAATTGGTGCCCTCCTATTAACCAGTGCGACACACCCTCTGACCTGATTAGGAGCCATGCTGTCACTCCTACACTCATCCGCCTGGTCTCTCCCTGGGTGTGTCAACCGGCCAGAGGGATTAACTCCTGCAGCGCCTTGCTGCTCCACGGCAGTGCTGATGAAGCACCCATAGCCTGCATAGACAGTAGGAGCCTGAGGCAGGAAAAAATAGCAACTTCTAGGGCAACTCCTTTAAAGGGTTTTGCCACAATGTAATGTAGACGTGCTCCAAAATCAGTAGTTAATCACCTAAATGCATGTAATGGAAAAAAATTGACTGTGTCACACCTGCAGCCTTTCTTACTTTTCATGTGTTTACTGCTCTGTTAGGGGTTCTGACCAGCTCTCCAGCTTCTGCCTGTCTGGCCACGCTTGCATCGTTTCCTCTCTCTAATGCCTGGCACGGGAGTACGCACTGTCAGACAAGCGCTGTATCTCCCTGCCCGGCCAGGACGGTCTTCTGACCGGCTTCTCCTGCCCTCCTTTCCCCTGCAGCAGTCAGTGACTGTGGTGTGTTTACCCAAAGCTGACATGACATTTGGCTGCTTTTACAGCACTCCTGGGAATTATCGGCCAAATTTCACTGACAGCAATCAGAAGTCTTTATTTTAAGCTGAGGTGACACGTGGCTACAATTTATGAACCCCTGGGAGTTATCACCCAAGTTTCACTGACACCAAGAAGCCTACCTCTAACCAACGAGAAAAGAGAGTACAGTGAGCGGCTGTACAGGGGGAGACAGCACGGGTAGATGAGAGGGAGAAGACCGCACAGGGTTGCAAAAAATATATATCTTGTCTCTTGTGCACACTAGAGCGTAACTACAATGCAGAGCAGAATACAAAGCTCGCCTATGTGGTCTAACTGAAACACTCAACATGTTTGCTCAGCTTGAACTCAGAGTTAGCCTGGGGAGCGTGCATGGGAGGTGACGCGATGACATCACGGAGCATTTTGCTAGCGCTTTTTTTTAACACAGAAACACCATGCCCCTTTTTTCAGGATTGAAGAGACCGGAGGCGAGCAATTCACTTCTTGGCAAAGCTCCTTTAAGTCTCTACTCTGGAGTCTGGTTTCCTCCAGTTTGCAGATGTGTGCCATATTCTAAGAAGATTTTGGAAGACTGCAGAGTCACTGAATATTTTTGATGAAAAATCTTACTTCTAAAAGCACTAAAACTTATATCTAGTAAGACAGACCATGAAACAGATTCTAACAATTTTGCTATTCCCATGGATGGTTCAGAAATGTTTGAGTGGTTGCAATTACCAGCTCCATGACATCAGGTTATATGCAATTAGAACTACTACCATGTTTCCCCGATAGTAAGACACCCCCGATAGTAAGACGTAGCTGGGAGTTTAGGGAGGTCGACTAATGTAAAACGTACCCCGAAAGTAAGACGTAGTAAACTGTACGTTGTCTGCACTCGGGCGCTGCGATGGCCCGGGTGCCGACAGGGACGCTTCAGTTATATGCGGCTCCTCAGGAAGCGCATATAGCTGAATGCAGAGTACAGCGCACAGGGTCAGGGCGCTACGCAGGCCCGGGCACAGTACGCGATTGCTTCACCTATGTGCTACTCCTCCCGGAGCGCATATAGGTGAAGGGATACCACTGCGGGGCACAGAGCGAGCGCTCCGTGCTCCGCAGTGGCCTCCGGGCGGCCGCAGACTCGAGGCCGTCCAGAGCTTCCCAGCACAGGCAGCGTGCATGTCATCACGCTGCGTGCGCGGCCTGATGATGTCACCCGCTTGTGCCGGCAAGAAGATAGAGCAGAGTGGAGAGCGCGGGAGACGGAGCAGCGGGGATCCAGGTAAGTGATTGTTTGATTTTTTATTTTGATATTATTGCCTACAGCCTGCCTATACCTGCCTAAAGCTGCCTATACCTGCCTACAGCCGCCTATACCTGCCTACAGCCGGCCCTATACCTGCCTACAGCCAGCCCTATTCCTGCCTACAGCCAGCCCTATACCTGTCTACAGCTGCCTATACCTGCCTACAGCCTGCCATATACCTGCCCTATACCTGCCTACCTCTGCCTATACCTGCCCTATACCTGCCTACAGCCGGCCCTATACCCTGCCTACAACCTGCCCTATACCTGCCTATGGGGCCATATACCTGCCTATGGGGCCATATACCTGCCTATAATCTGCTTATGGGGGACATATACCTGCCTATGGGGCCATATACCTGCCTATAATCTGCTTATGGGGGACATATACCTGCCTATTACCTGCGTATGGGGGCCATATACCTGCCAATATAAGACATACCCCGAAAGTAAGACATAGTGGGACTTTTGGGGGTAAAAAGAATGTATGACGCTGTCTTACTTTCGGGGAAACACGGTATGTATTTTTTTGCAAAAAACTATATTCTAAAATGTATATGGACCTGCACTTCATAAGTTGGCCCTGACTTTTGATTAATAACAGAACTAGAGTGATGTCTCCATGTTTGCACCTAGATGTTATTGCAGTCCATGGTGAGTATTAGAGATAACAGTATGAAATAAGATCAAACTAACAAACTTCTTGAGTAAACACAGCTGCTCTTAAAAGCAGAAGGGGGAAATCTCTAAATGTTGGATGTTTTTGTTTCATATAATGGAGTTTTTGGCATCAAGATTCTCTCCTTTATATGTAAACATATTAGCATTTAAATGAAAACATGTGTCAATCGAAAGCTAAACTAATGTAGCCTGAAAATGTAACAAAAATATATAGCTTCACATCACACAGTCCAATACCATCTGCAATAGCTAGGAAATACTTTTATCAGGGAGAAATTTCCCTTTTTTGTTTGTCAGAACAACACTGCCAGGGTGTGACAGCTGGAACGGCCATTCTCCCATGGAAATGAGAGCTACATTAGGTGAACATTGTTATTGATGACAGTTTGTAGCTGGAATGAAGCAAGCTTAGAAATATGTCTAGGAAATTCCTAGAATGGCTGAGAGGTTATTAACTTTAATAATTTACATTTTTTTAGGACAAGCTGGCAATACTGATTGCTGAGAAAAATAAGGTCACAGCTGTACAGGAGACAAAGAAGGAGCCTGCAGGCTGGTGGCTTTTTTGGAATAATGGAACTGTTCTATTATTGGAGAAGGACAGTCATAACTTTTTTACAGTACCTTTCTACTCTACTCTACTTTCTACTCTAATTATTTGGGAAGACAAACTATATTTTCAATACTTTATAAAGAGATATTGGACCCAGGTAAAATTTCAACACTTTAATGAAGCACTTTTAAAAATGACATCCACTTTCAGGCATTCAACCGTGATATACAGCATGACAATAAATGGACGAATGGTAATAGCATATACTCAGCGTTAGGTTGCGACCTCCCGGTCGTTCAAAAAATTCAAGGCAAAAGTCCATGCATCGATCTGGGAGACGCCAGGGCCCAGAGCAGAGATGGCGCAATGATGGTAGCTAGCGCGCACTCGGACGTGCAACGTTTCGGGGCAAACTCCTAGAGTCATTATCTCTGAGGGGCCTCAATGAGAGCCTCAATTTGCGAGTCTTCCTTTGAATTGGGTTACGTAACAGCATGAGATGATTTCCCACTGTCTTGCCTGCAGTTATGTCTTAATAATGATTTTATTTTTCGTGTATTTTTTGTGTTTTTTTATTTTTTTTTGTGTTTTTTTTAACGATGTTAGAATGTAGGAGTAAACGCCCTCTTACCTATTTAAGGAGTGGCTGTATACTGATATGCTCGTGCCTGAGGAAGGGGAGGAGTTTGCCCCGAAACGTTGCACGTCCGAGTGCGCGCTAGCTACCATCATTGCGCCATCTCTGCTCTGGGCCCTGGCGTCTCCCAGATCGATGCATGGACTTTTGCCTTGAAATTTTTGGAACGACCGGGAGGTCGCAACCTAACGCTGAGTATATGCTATTACCATTCGTCCATTTATTGTCATGCTGTATATCACGGTTGAATGCCTGAAAGTGGATGTCATTTTTAAAAGTGCTTCATTAAAGTGTTGAAATTTTACCTGGGTCCAATATCTCTTTATAAAGTATTGATTGTGGGGATTGGAGAACCCCGGCTGTGGAACCCGTTTAGCATACCAGCGAAACAAGTTATCATTGGTCTTACTGTTTATTGACTGAAACTATATATTCAAGCAGCATTCTATCTATTTTCATTCTTCATTATAGTGAAGACGCAAATATAAAAAAAAGATTCATATGCTCAAAAGAATCATGGAATTCATTATATAAATCTTTAGATAGATAGATAGATAGATAGATAGATAGATAGATAGATAGATAGATACTAGTAGATAGATAGACAGACATATAGATACTTATAGTTGGATGGATAGATTAGATAGATAGATATGACATTAATATTAGATAAAGAGATAAAAAGATTAGATAGGTAGATAGATTGATATGAAATGGGTAGATATGACATAGATAGATGGTTAGATAGATAGAAATGCAATAATTTTTAGAGAGTTGATTACTCCCACGTAAATTCACAGGCTAATGGCCTAGTTCCTATTGACCATGCAAATGCAGAAGTCGTGCTTCTGCATTTGTGTGGTTAGTAGGGAACTTGTTACATCAATAATGACATCAAACAAAATACTTTTACTGAGGGGGCTTGGGGCATACAGAGGAGTCCACACATTTGACATCATAATACACTGGGAAGGGATAATATTTGGATTACCTATTATTCATTAAAAAATACTACTGAAAAAATAAAAAAAAGTATTTTTTCCAATAGCTCCTTAAATTCTAAATGGTAAAAAAGCCCTTTGTGTCCCACAAAAAAAACAACAAAACAACAAAGACTAAAAAATAAAAGAAAATACTGTTTTTACAATGCAGCATTTTAAAAAATTAACATTTGTTCAGGACATTAAAGGGGTTTTGATCTCATTTCATACCTCTTGTATCCAGCTCTTCAGCTCTGTGTGCTCAGAAGGGGGCGTGTGTGATTTGTTTGAATTGCATATCATGTGACCCAGCAGGATGACATCACTAGGCCTTTCCTCTCTGTAGTCACAGAAAGGTCTATTTATGTAAAGAATTGTGAGTAGCTGAGAGGTAAAGTTTTTGCCTCCAGGCACAAGGGTCCTAGGTTCAAATCCCTGCAGGAACCAAACCTGTTTTATTTTTAACAATGCTCATACCTCATTGAGGTTTCTTTTTTATTTATTTATTTGCACTGTTTGACTAATTACTAAGGAGTACATAGGACAGGAGTAGAATGACAGCACCTGGGGTTTGAACACTCAGTAGCTGCCTGAGAGGAGAGGTGATGTCTGAGCATGTATGGCCAGGACTGAGAAGCTCATAGCCCTGGTCGTATCCCCTGGAGATGAGTTGTAAACAATGGATCACCAAAGGAGCAGCTAAAACAAAAACTGTGCAGAATTTTTAATAATAATGAATGGTGAAAATGTTTATTATTTCATTTGCAAGCTTCCCACGTCAATTTTACGTCGAGGCAAAACCCCTTTAAGACCGTGATCATAAATGGTTTAAGGTTACACTAAGAAAGTGTTATTGAATGTATTTCTCTTGAAAGAATAGTCTCCTAAATTTTGTATTTTTTTTTTTTTAACTGATCTCTGGAAATGTCTTCATGCCAATACCTCAGAGCACTTCTTCTAGAATGATCAACCAAGTAATAATAAGCAGTATACATTGCATGTTTAGTGCTTGGAGGGCTCCATTTAGTACCTTGAAACAAACAACTTCCACATGATATCCATACAGAATGATAATATCTATAAAACACTATAGCTAAAGGATATATATATATATATATATATTATATATATATATATATATATATATATATATATATATATATAATTTATATTTCCTGGTGATCAGAGAAGCCCATTCAACTATGTTTTAACCTTGCTTACAACTCAACCACTACATATGCCATTGGCATTACATTCAGATGATAAGCATTGAGACAACCTTATAGCAGTGCCAAGGCAATGATGAATGCAGACATTGAAGCATTGGACGACGGACTGAAAAAACATATTAGTAGTGTTATTTCTATTTTAGCATACACAGGCATCTTGTGAAATGTAACAGCATGTCTGATGAAAGGATCTATGTAGTCTTGAAGTCTTGCAATCTTAATCTGCCTATTTAGCGAATAGAATGTATAAAAAATTGTATGTTTGCGTGGAAAATTTTAAGAGGCAATCTGCATAGTAGTGCACCGAGTATCCGAGTATAAAACCAACAACTATTAATGCAGTATCTCATTAAATATTTATGGTAATATTGAGACTACTGTATTGTGTACATGGAAAACAGTTTTTAAATTTGTGTTTGTGCCGGCCTAGTACCTAGAAGTGTACTGGAATCCGCTGGAAGATAGAACATGTTCTATACTCCAATGGAGGCCGGTGGTTTAGAAATCCGACAATAGAACATCTGTGCTGTGTAGACTACAGCTCGGATTCTCTATTGTGGTCTATGGGCACTGGTTACAGTCGGATCTTCGTTGGGTTCTAAATACTGAATCCGGCGAAAATCTGACCAGAGATCAATGCTGTGTAGACATGGCCTTAATCTATCAAGATGTGCTTAAAGGGGTTGTCTCACTACATTGATTCAAAATAATAAAAACAATGAATCAGCTCACCATCTCCTCTCTTGCAGTATAATTATTCAGATCCCCCAGTACACGAACGGATCACCCGGTCACAGGTGCAGCAATCGTGTAAGACAAGACGTAGTGTTCAGCACTCGGTTAATTAAAACGTATAAACTTTATTGTTCCATTATTGTTTATACGTTTTAATTAACCAAGTGCTGAACAACAGTAGTCTTGTCTTTCACTACATTGATTCATCTTACCTCAGTCCTGTTTTCTTGGTTTCACTTTGAATTCATGGGCAGGTTTACTGGCTTCCACTAGGCTGCAGTAGAAGCCAGGTCTGTAGCTATAGCGACCAGCGCTGGCAGCTTATCAGGAGAGATCAAACAGGTGTGTAGCTATAGAGACCTGAGGAGCTGATGCAGCTCATACAAGAGGGGATATCTCAGAATAGGTAGGACACTGTTAATGGACATATATTGCAAAGTGACTTGTTTTTGCAAGATCTTTAACGTAAAAAGCAATCCTTGTAGTGAGACAACCCCTTTAAGCATGGCTGCTTATGGTACTGCAAGTTCAGAGCTCAGTGGGTATTCACTGTAAATCATGCTGTCTATCTCTCAGTACATTCCTCTAGTCTGTGTCCCTTTATGCTTTCCCTCTGTTACACTTACTTGGTAATGCAAACTGAGCTTTCAGTAAGAAATGCAGCTTGGTCATCTCCTGTGTAAGTGACTACAGGGTGACAGAAGGGTTTGCTTGTTGTCAGTAATATCCAATGTGCAGAAGCAGCACCAGTCTGCATTAGTCTGATGCACACAGATCTGTACAGGTACTGATAATACAAATTGGTTATTTCTAATTATGTAAATTTGCTTATGTTTAGATAACACTTGTAGCATATTTGAAGACAGCCACACATTGTAAGGTCCCTGTTTTATAAAAAAAAAAAAAAAGGAATTTTAGGTTTCTAGAGAAGACGTTTCCACAATTCCAGGTGTGTTAAGTAAAAGCAAGAATTTTTACCTAGTATGGTGATTTCATGGAGCAAAGGATTGTCATGTAAAACCCTATCAAAAGACAAGAGGACATTTCCTTCGTCTGGAGAATAAAAGATTTAGGGCAATATGCATGAAATTTGGCTTTTACTCACCAAATTTCATGTGCATAAAAAAGGCATAGTATGCGCCTGATTTATGAAGCCGCTATACAGCAGGTCATAAATTAGGCGCATTCCAGCACTTGGGCGACACTTCGGGATCAGGTATATCACTTTGAATGTGGTATGCTTGTTCCAGCTGTATTGCACCCAAAAATGCCGTAGCGAAGCTACAAATATGTACCTTCACTACGGTTCTATTGCCCCCGCCTTCCGCACGTCCCCGTGTGGGAGATTTAAATATGTATGAACGGGGAAGTGCCTGATATCAGGCTGTAAAGACACCATATATCTCCCGCAGCCCCGTTCATACATGCCGTCCTTAATCTCCAGAAGAGAAAAGCCTTCTTTACCATGAGAACTGTGAACCTGTGGAATAGCTGCTCCAGGAGTTGATCACAGCAGGAATAGTTGAGGGTTTCAAAAAAGGCTTAGATTACTTACAACCAAAAGATATTAGTAGCCGTATAAAATATATGGATTCAGTCTGATGCCAATTTTGGGATCCGGAATGAAATCTTCCTTTAGGGCAGACTGGTTCTTGCCTTATGGGTTCTAAAGTCTTCATCAGTAGGGCAAACAAAGCTTAAAAATGCTCCCTACCCCACCCTTCATCTACATATTTCCCCACCCTTGGTTGAACTTGATGGACATATATCTTTCTTAACCATATTGTGTACTGTAACTATATTTCAATGGACCTCATGCTTTGTAAAGAAACCCTTTTTTTGTTGACTCCTTTAATATTAGAAGCGGCCTGAAAATACAAGACGAGGATACAAGAAGGAAGAGATTCTGAAATTGCTGCAAAGTTAGCCTGATAATTGTGACTTCTATGTCTGTGGAAAAGAAAATTGCTCAGAGATTTTATGACAGTTTACATTCTGATTCACAAGTGGTGAATTATCCTATATTGTTGCTGTTTCAATAAAGTAGCTATATTCTAAAAGCCTTTACAAGTTCATCTCCTGAGAAGGAGCTGTCTCTGTCTCCCTCTAGAGGAAACTGGGATCACAACCAGAAGAGCACAATAATATAGAGTTTGCTTTGTTTCGTACTATAAAGGAAAATATAGAAGTTAGATACTTAAGTTCACAGCAGAATATTACCCTCTGTGAGCACAATACATCTGGATACACCTTTCTATCCTACAAGGAAATCATGTACGACTGAAAACAGAGCAAATGTAGTCACAATTTTAATAATTTACTCTTTTTCTATATAACAGGTATCCAGACAAATCAAGCCCAGTGAAGGTATCGCTCTGATGTGAACTGGTACAAATTATGGACTCCTTACACTTAGAAGATGGTCCCTTCCTTTCTTCTTATTTTGCAGCAACAGCAGGTATCCAGGGCACGTGTCATGGATTCTTTTCCTAGTGGCCCCAGCAATCGAAGCTTTCAACTGTTGGAAGCTATGGCAGAGCAGAGAGCCACTGGCTCCCTGCCCCACTCTTGTCTCTCATAGGCCACAGGAAGCATCAGGCATGGGGCCTATGAGACATTGAGTGCACACTGAAGAGCTCAGTGTCCCAACATAAGCAAGGTGTTAATGATACTGCATTGTCCTGCCTATACAAAGCCAGTGAACTTTTCAGCATGCACCTGGTCTGTAATGTCTTTTCATAGGCTGCAGGCCTCAACCAGCCTGAGGACAACACTATCCAGAGGAAACGCCAGGAATGTAATGAAACAGAGTTAGGAGAATTTAGGTATTTTTTTTTCTTTTAAAGCTGAGGATGGGGCACTATCAGAAGAAAGTGTGACACACAGGGGGCACTGTTAAAGAGAAGACGGTACAAAGTGGGCACTATTACAGATATGGAGAACAGCTATGACATTGTTATAAAAGGGGGTTTCAGATGGGGCACTATTAAAGAGAATTGAACACAGAAGAGGCACTGTTAACGAGAAGGGGCATAGATGGGGAACTATTAAAGAGAAGGGGCACAGGGCCATTATTCAAGAGAAGGGGACACAAAGTGGGTAATATTTAAGAAAAGAGGCACTATTCAAGAGTAGGGTCACAAAGTGGTCACTATTAGAGTTGGAACTATTAAAGATAAGGTGGCACAGAGGGGTCATTATTACTTAGTGAGTGCACAGAAGGGGCACTGTTGCAAAAAAGGACATTTATTAGTGAGAAGTAGGTCAAAGGGGGCATTATTACGAAGTGTGGGACAGATTGGATGTTATTACTTAGTGGGTGCAAAAGGAGGCATTATTGCTGAGCAGGGCACAAAAGATGTTGATGAAAGGCCTATAGAATGGAGGGCTTATAGGGGAAACAAATATTAGTAAAAGGGCCAGTTTTGCCATCTGAGGCACTAGTACCATAGGGGCACTATTTCTGTCTGATTCACTATAAATAGAAGGGCCTCAGCAAAGTGAAAAGTCCAAGAAGTCTGTGTGGCAAATTATGCTCGGACAATTCATGACTCTGGACCAGATAGAGAAAAAAAAGGGAATGCATATGACTCCAATCAGAGATAACGTCAACTGTGGGTCCCTAGATGCAACTGTTTATTTTAGTGCATGCTTTCCCACACCATGTAGAGGAAAACATTCTTGGAATCACCTTGTACTGGCACAAGTTAAAAAATGTAAGTCCTTCTGCAAGTAAAAAGCAAAGTGATCAAGATCTTACCGAGCTGTTGGACTGGGATGATTGAAAGTAAACATAGTCCCAAAAATAGAGCTGTCAGTTGAAACAATGGAAAGGATTATAAAACTCCTTCAGGACTGAAACCAATATTAGGATGTTGGTTGTTCCTAGTCAGCTGTGTGTGACATTTGGTTTATTATCACCAAACAGAATATTCCTTACTTGGGGAATAATGACAATTAGCATAATCACAGAGTAATAAATAAACCCATTCACATAATCCACAAAAAAGAAAAAAAAATCAGCTCACCTTAGATGAGTGTGACAGAATCAGCAGAGTTCTCACTATCCTCAGATAAAGCATGAAAAAAGGGTTACTTCAGCAAAGCATATGTTCCAGCAACAAAATGTAAAAAACCTTTTATTTCTCCATTACATGATCCAGCAACAACTCCAAGCTCCTTAAAATATAAAAAAAACTTTTATTTCTCCATATTATATTAGAAACAGAAAGATCCAGAATGTATAGTGCAAACACACCACCTCCTCTTTTGCTTACATGTTTCAGACTCATGATATGCTATCATGAAGTACTAATTGAGTCTGAAACATGTAAGCAGGAGAAGAGGTGGTGTGTTTGTACTATAGGTTTGAATCTTTCTGTTTTTAATATATAATGGAGAAATAAAAGGTTTTTTTACATTTTAAGGAGCTTGGAGGAGTTGCTGGATCATATTCATGTAATCCACTTAAAGGTAAAGATTGTCAAACAAGTTTCAGGATGTCCTAAAATGTGATCTTCTTCAAAATACTGTTTGTCCATAATCAAGACACCATACAACCCAGAATGTAGAAGAACAATGGCATCATATACACAGGCAAAGAAATAGAGAATGTGAAGATTATTCTAATCCCATATCCTCACTCTGTTTACTTAGTGGAGTAACTGCCCTGAAAAGGGCGACTCCACAAACTGACACCTGTAAGCCCTAGAATACACCCTAAAGCATCAGTAAATCATATCTATAAATTTTCAAAAGTACAAAAGTTCAGATGAGGTTTGTCTACTGTGTGCACAGACTCTTTGGTGGAATCAATAAGACATGATTAGAGGTGATGTGCACTGGATGTATGGCAGCCAGTGGAGTACTGCAAATCTAAATCACATTAAAATAGCTACTGGACTCCACCCACATCAACACATAACCAATCAAAACTGAGAAGATCCAGATCCTGGGTCCTAAAGGTAGAACAAAACCAATAAAAGAAATAAAGAAGGTGGAGCACACAGAGCCTACCCAAAGTGAACATATAAAGCACTTTAAGGATGTGCTGGCTTATGTCAAACATAATCACAGCATATTTAAAATAAAGCTAGGATACGTAAGAAACTCATTCAAGTGGCTTTGTCTAAACAGACATATGCAGTGCTGCGATAGTGTAGAGTACATGGTTATGTTTGTAAGTGTCGAACGGCACTTCATAAATTTGTTATGATGTCAGAGAAACTGCCCATGTGTCAAAAAGTGTCCTACGCTGTGACAAATTTAGTCTTTGCCCTGCCACTTTTAAAAAGGCAAGGCTCACGACACATTAAGTGCAACACTTTTAGACATATAAGATACATAAATGTGTCACCGTATGAATTGGCACAAACACGCCCACTGTCATATGGCGCAGCCAAAAGTGTCAGCCTTGTACAGTTATTATTTTAGGAACAAATCTTTTATAAATACCTAGGACATGGTGCACACCATTATTTCTGTCGTAACCTATGTCAGAAAACTGGCGCAACAACTATCATACATCTGGGCCATTGAGTCCTATAGGATGAACACTTTGCAATCTATACAGGCTCGGACTGTGCCGCCAGGGGATCGGTGAATCCCCCTGTGGGCCCCCCCGAGCAGCTGGGGGCCCCGGAGGCAGTGCCGTCGCTCCCCGGGACCCGTCCGCGCATCCGGTCACTGAACGCCCAGGCCCTGCGTCCCGAGCGCACAGAGACGGGCCCGGGAGTTGGGGACTAATGTCCCTGACTCCCGGGCTGCGCGGTGTCAGCAGAGCACAGCGCCACTAGCGCTGCGCTCCGCTGATCTCCCTGGCAGGCTGAAGGCAGTAGGCCTTAATCCTGCCGTGCGCCGGCCCCTACTGCTGACGTAGGCGGCGCGGTGATGTCACTTCACCGCGCCGCCTATGCAGGGCGGCAGTACGGAGCCGGCGGCAGCTCGGAGCGGCTGGGACCTGCCAGGAGCGGGAGCCAGGTAAGTGGCTGGTGGTTTTTTTATTTTTTTATTTGATTTTTTTTAAACTATCTAAGGGGGCCCTGGCTACTATTGGGGGCCCTGACTACTAAGGGGGCCCTGACTACTATTGGGGGCCCTGGCTACTAAGGGGGGCCCTGGCTACTATTGGGGGCCCTGACTACTATTGGGGGCCCTGGCTACTATTGGGGGCCCTGACTACTAAGGGGGGCCCTGGCTACTATTGGGGGCCCTGGCTACTAAGGGGGGCCCTGGCTACATAAAGGGGGGCCCTGACTACTAAAGGGGGGCCCTGACTACTAAAGGGGGCCCTGGCTACTAAAGGGGGCCCTGACTACTAAAGGGGGCCTTGGCTACTAAAGGGGGGCCCTGACTACTAAAGGGGGGCCCTGGCTGCGAATGGGGGGCCGTGACTACTAAAGGGGGCCCTGACTACTAAAGGGGGGCCCTGGCTACATAAAGGGGGCCCCTGGCTACAAAAGGGGGCCCTGGCTACATAAAGGGGGGCCCTGACTACATAAAGGGGGGCCCTGACTACATAAAGGGGGCCCTGGCTACATAAAGGGGGCCCTGACTACTGAAGGGGGCCCTGACTACTGAAGGGGGCCCTGACTACCTAAAGGGGGGCCCTGACTAACTAAGGGAGCCCTGACTACCTAAAGGGGGCCCTGATTACCTAAAGGGGGCCCTGACTAGCTAAAGGGGGCCCTGACTAGCTAAAGGGGGCCCTGGCTAGCTAAAGGGGGCCCTGACTACCTAAAGGGGGCCCTGACTACCTACACACTAGCTAAAGGGGGCCCTGACTTCCTGCACACTAGCTAAAGGGGGGGCTGACTTACTGCACACTAGCTAAAGGAGGCCCCTAACTACCTGTATACTACCTAAAAGAGACCCTTAACTGCCTGTATACTCCCTAAAAGAGACCCCTAACTGCCTGTATACTACCTAAAGGAGGCCTTAACTGCCTGTATAGTACCTAAAAGAGACCCCTAACTGCCTGTATACTATCTAAAGGAGGCCTTAACTGCCTGTATACTACCTAAAGGAGGCCCTAACTGCCTGTATACTACCTAAAGGGAGTCCCTAACTGCCTGTATACTCCTGCATTATCTCCAGGGGGTTAGTCCTTTCCCCACCCTCCAACCCCTCAGGATACTAGGCCTCTAAGTTATGGCTTGTACCCGCTCTCCCACCCCTGGGCAGTTTGTACAGAGGTGGGAATGGGTAAAGAGGTGCTGGAAAATTGAGGATTCTAAGATATTTGTGTGTAATTTCTGCAGGGATGAGTTGTGTCCGGGACAAGTCATCATGGTGGTGTGGAACGGATGCAGAAGAAAATAGAATAAGAACGACTCGAGAAGAGAACGACTCATCAGATAAGACGTCTCCGGTGAGTCTCTGATTTCAGGGTTATTTTACTTCCATATTGGATCAGTGCTGTATTCACTGTAATGTGACCTGAGCTGGTGTCTGACCACTATGTGGTCTCTATATGGCGGTGTTGTAGGTTATATTGGCATTAGTATAGTGGCAGCGTACATGTGTCCCTGACTGTAAGAGTGAGGGAACACCTGACCCTGTGATAGGAGTTAGACTTTCTTGCTGGTGATTATTTTAGAAGGTGGTGAGGTGCATGACCAAGGGAAACGTGGAGGGGATATTGTATGTGGGTGGAGGGGGATATTGTATAATGGGTGGAGGGGGATATTGTATGTGGGTGGAGGGGGATATGGATGGAGCCACTTAGCCCTGTGTCTATGATATGCTAGACTGACAGACGTGTGAGATAGACAGATACAGATATGTGAGATAGACAGATATGTGACTCCCTTGGTTTCGTGAACTACACAATACAGTTCTTTTTTGCACACTGATTTATGTGGTAAAATGGGCGCATTTATGTCCGAGAGGCTGGTAATATTTTCATGTACAGTAGGGTGGGCCCCGAAGATCAACTCCCCTGTGGGCCCCAGACTCCCCAGTCCGACACTGAATCTATAGATTCAACAACACTCGTTTTGTAAAACCCTCCTATCAAAATTACCTCCTCTTGGTGACAGTCTCACTATCTCCAAACCAATAAAGGATATAGGATCAGTTCTGACTCCATGTTTTTCATTCATATGACACCCTGGCTATCAGTTTCTCTTCTAACATTTTATGGGTGTTCTCCAATTCTCCTCCTGAATTCTGAATTTGGTTTAAGCACAAATAAAATGGTACGACTATAAAAGAAAAAATTACAGATAGACCAAGGACAACATCAAAGCAACATTTGTATTGCCTCTATGCCTTGAAACCGGAAAAGGCAAAACAAAATGGCAGAAACAGGAGACACTGTTCATGACAGAACTGTAAGCATGGGATTAACTTTTTTTAAAAAAAAATACAAGTAAAAAATGGCACTATCACTTTAAGTGATAGTCAGTGATCAATCATCAATCTGTCAAAGGGACAAAGGAAAATGGAACTTTTGTCTGGTTCTGTTCTAATAAAACATATAAAGATAATGTGGGAAGAAAACAATCACATTTCCCCTCTTATTTATAGTATAGGGTTACATGTCAGGTAAAGGACCAGAGGATGTGACAAATCAGTATCTCAACAGTCAGGTATAGGTTCACATACATGTTTTAGACATTTTTCTTATTCAACAGATAGAAAATAGATTGGTAATAAATTATTTTTCGGGACAATAATGCAATAATGACAAAAAGTGTTAGAGCTTTTCTTCAGGAAAGTCATATTTACTCATTGACGTGGTCAGAGTCCAGATCTCAAGCTAATTGAAAATTTTTAGTAGAAATTAAAAAAAAATCCATGATGAGGCTTCATCTTATAAAACTGATATGTCACCCTTCTTCAAGAAAGTTGAAACCATCTTAATGTAGAATATTATCATCATTAATATATATGCAGGCCACTTTAACTTAATTTTTTATTGTATTTAAGGGTGTTCACACGATGTACTGCGGCGCATATAGTACGCGTCGCAGTACATCGTGTCTTTTGGGAGCTTGTGCTAATATGCGCGTACTCCTGTTGCATCCGCCAGCCCCATTGACATTCATTACTCACGGCGCGTATTCGCCGCAAATAATTGACATGTCACTTATCCCCCCGCGTGTACAATATGATCGTATTGTACGCGCATGGGGACGAGGCGTAATCCATAGTTCTCTGTGAGAACTATGGATTACCGTCATTACCGTCATGTCGGCGCGCATCTCACCCATATTAGAGCGCAAATACGCGGCGCAATGCGCACCGAAATTACACCGTGTGAACATACCCTAATGCATATTTCAATCTTGGTTTTCTTACTATCTATTCAAGCTTTGCACAACTTCTTTATTTCTGCTGTCTTCTTTATACTTTCTATTTATTCCTCCTTTAAAGTGGTTATCCAGTTTTGAAAAAAACTATTTTATTTTGCCAGGGAGGGAGTAAACAGAAAAAAAGACTCACCTTTCCCAACAGGCTCCATTCTAGTACTGAGCTCCAATAACAGGGCATGTGCCAATGATGTCACAATCATTGGTATTTGACCCTACAGCCAGTCACAGGCCTTAGCAGTCACATGCCATTCATACAGGAATACCCCATTTTATCATGTAAAAGCCTGCAAGGTCATATCGTCATCAGCATTTGTTTCAAAAGTAAAAAACCCCTTTAAGGAGACCAGATTTATTTGCAAACCTTGTTTCTATAAACCATGTTTTGTATGCACCACTTGTAGGTACAATAGGTAGAACAATTTGTTCAAACTCAAGAATCTGAATGATAAATTATGATTACTGAAGTCCATGCTTCAAAAAGTTTAGGGGTTATTAGAGGGGTTTTCTCACCACAATGATTAGCTTTTAGGGAAAGGAATGTGAAGACTATTACCAAACACATTGCCGTTTTGATTTTGCTTTGTTCAGGAGATAAAGAGGATTTATCTACTGTTAGTGTACACAAGTTTCTCTAAGTTACAGACCAGCTCTGTAGCCTTGTGCAGTACATATTATAAATCTCCTGCTGTCCTGACACTGTAACAAGATTGGCTAGGAATATTAGAGCTGATGTGCCAATCACTGCTATAGACCCAGCTTGACCAGGAAGTGTGAGTCTGAAGCTGCCTATGGTTCTGTGAAACTGCATGGTGAGACAATCCCTTTAACACCCAAGAAGCAGGAAAGTTCTAAATGGGATTTTGTGTTAATGATTCTACAGTGTTCCTTCTACTTGAGTTGGAAAACATATGTCACTGACTAAAAAATCATTTTACCCTAATGAAGACAGCTAAGAGACTGTGCCTGCACCATTCATACTGGGAAGCAGCTGTAATAGACAGCCGTGCCCAGCTGCAGTGGCCAGGAATGGAGATTGATCAATTCTGGCTTACCTGCATTGATAAAGGTTCCCCATTATGTGTAAAAACCACCTTTAAAGTGAAGAAAAAGAAATGTTTCATTGGACTTTATCAGTATTGAAGTATTTTCCCCTATAAACATTACTTCGATGGGAAAAAAAAAACATGTACAGAACCATCAGAGCCTTTACAACAGCACATGGAGGCTGCATGGTCCTGCACAAGCTGTACGACAAATTTACTGGTGTAGAGTATTATGGGCGACATGTAAGAACGGGGCTGTTCCAGTTATCTGTATTAGACTGTTCATAAGAAGTAAGAACAGTCACACTCCAAACATTGGGGCGCAAATAAGGCGGCAAGGAGCGACACTTTATTTAATGCCACGCAAAGATTAGGGGCGTTCTGGGGGAGTTCACACCACATTCTTAGAATAAGCAGCACATTTATGATTCTTTGATGCCAAACTTTGCCGGCAGAAGAGTTAAGGTAGCGGCAGCCAGAACCAGGTAAAGGTGGTGCCTGAGGCAACTTGTCATATTATGCACTACAATGCGCCTGTATGATATGAAACTGCAGAAGAACGATGTTTATATATTCTGGTGTATTCTACACTGCATTAAAGCTATTTAGAACTGGTCTATCAGCACCAATGTTCATACATGTGGCCCTATGTCTTTATAAAAAACAACTCTGGATCAACACTATAGCACAATAGGCTACAGTCTGTCTTTTTTCAGCCTTATAAACTATGTAACATGAAACTACCTACCACACACATGCTTAAAATCAATAATGATGTACATTATAGGGGGAAAAGTTCAAAGGGTTATTCTTGATGACTCAAGACTTACGATTATTCTTATCAGGATACAATTAAACATTGCTGCCATGTGTGACCTCATGGTGGCAGTGCAGAGACTTCTCACCCACAGCATATTCTCATACAGGCCTTGTCAGAAATTAAAGGAGTTTTGTTACTACAAAGATTAGCTCTCAACGTGTAGGGAACATTACATTAAAGATTTTTTCTAAATACATTCCTCTTTTGATATTACCTTGATCATGAGATAAGAGAGATTTGCTCTACTCTGAGTGCACACAGGTTTTTCTGGTTACCATCCTGCTCTCCCTTTCTGATTAGACAGAAATCAGGGACATTAGGAAAGGCAGCAGCTTGAGAACAAGGTCGACATGTAAGATCGTGGCTTTTCTCCCCGTTTTTTTGACGTATACTTGTGGGGGGCCTCCCGGCGCCGAATCCGCCTGGGGGGTGCCGCACGCAGGGGTGATTCAGTGGTTAGGCGCAGTGTTCGCCCTTTCAGCCTGGCGCCCTCTGAAGGGGCGGACAATGGCAGGCGGGTGATGGGCTCGGGGGGTAGGCGTTCCAGGGGCGGAGCGCGGGCGCACTCGAAGAACTCCGAGCATGTACGATGGCGAGTCGGTAAAGCGAGGCGGCAGATCAGCGCTCAGTGGACACTCCGACAGTAACCTAGTTTTTTTTGGTCTAAAATCCTCCGTCAGAGGCAGAAGTAGGAAGAAGGATCGAACATGCGAGGAAGCAGAAAGAAGATCGCGACAGAAATGCCTCGGTCGCTCGCTCCGTGCAGCATAGATGATTCGTAAAAATCGCCTTTAGTAGCAGAGGCGCGGAAACGAGTGTCAGAAAATGACTGAGCGCGGTAAAAAAGTAACATAATGAAAAAAAAAAACACTTTCCAAACTCTAGAAGCGGCGGCAATATCAAGAATTTGATTATTGGAATTGCCGGGAAATACAGTAATTCAAATTCTGAAACCTATTCTCATTGTCGGGGACAATCAGAATAGTAGCAACAGTGAGCCCATTAAAACCTATTGGGGGAAGGTGCTTGACCAATCAGAATCCCACGGCGGGATAATTCAAAATACGAGTAAAACAAGACAGAAAAGAGCTGATCTGGCTGACACTAGCGGGGGGCTTGGTGTTATCTCGGCCGATCAGAATATGAAGGCGACAAAGACCCATGAAGGTATCTATGGAGAAGTGTTTGAGGAACCAATCAGAATCCGCGCGGGCGGGATTATTCAAAATACAGTAAAGAAGACAGAAAAGTGAGACGGCGTATGGAAACTGGCTGGAGACGGTAGCGTGTGGGAGTGGCTAGGCGGGGTATCGCCAGCGGCATCAGAGGCTGCGAGCTAGCTTCTCCCATTTATAGGCTATGAGAGAATGGGTTGCGCACTGTGAAATCTCGGCGCTCAGCGCCGTGCGGCGATGAAGTATGGTAATCAAAAAAATTATTTTTATATAAGTGACAAACATTATCAGATAAAGAGGCCGCACCCTTCTTACAAAAGAAAGCAGTTAAGGGAAACCTCGAACAACGGGCGTTTGTGCGCCGAGAACCCACGAAGGCAGCTACAAAGGGAAGTTGCAATAAGAGCGCTCTGCCGGAAATACAGTAATGGGATCAATTGTTTTAAGCTATTCTGCATTGTCGGCATAAAACCGAAGCCTATCAGAAAGGAGCGACGCGAATGACCCATATATAACCTTGTGAGGCGAGAATTGCGCCACATCAGAATAGGAAGCGACAGAAGTCCCATTATATGCCGTAATGGTGAAAATTGACCAATCATATTCAAAGGTGCGGGACAGAACAGAAAATACAGTAATAGCTCGTGGCAGGAAACGAGCTAGATTGGGTTGAAGCGGCGGGGGCTCGTCGCAGGCGTTATGCCAATCAGGAGCGCGAGCTACAGTCTCATCAGAGTTCTATGTGGGAAAAGAAATTTCTGAGCGCTCCGCTCAGGAGATTGTGCAAAGTAAAAAGGAGGCGCAGTTACTTTTGGAACAAATGGAGAGGACGAACGACGCTCCTATGGGTTTTCATATGCAGGATCTGATATAAAACTGTACATGGCCGAAATCAATGATAGGGAGACTACAGAATAAGGGGTGGTCCCGAGTGTGTATATATAAATGAATTGATAGGCAAATGGCGGTCGACGAAACGCAAAAATAGTTAATCAATAAACATCACATGTTTATTTCTTATTTTCCTGTTGCACCCATACTATTGCTCCTTGCTAACGAAAATAAAGGAAATAAAACATTAACATTTTTATTTGATTTAATAGTTTATTTTTACGTTACCATAAGCCCATATTATTATTCATTTTAATATAGGGGCACGATCGGGACGACTACTGGATGTTATAATTTATGATTTCGGCCATGTACGCGATTTTACATTTCCAAATTGGCACTTAGGAAAACCAGCATATGTGATTCGCTGCTCTCGCCATTTGGTCCAAAGTAACGGGCTCCTCGTTAAATAGCCAATTCACGAGACGCGCTAAATGAAGTATTCTTTTACCCATAGAAATCTATGAGAAGTATCTTGTGACACTGTATTGGCTAACTGGCGCGAGCCCCCGCCGCTTCAAGGGCGCAATCACTCGTTCTGCATTTTTCTTGTATTTTGCAACTGTCCCCCGCCTTTGAATATGATTGGTCAAATTTTCTCCGATAGGACATATGGGACAGTGTCGCTCCTAATCTGATTGTCAGATTCTCCTCCAACAGTTATAATGGGACATTGTCTGCTCCTCATACTGATTGGTCAATTCTCCCTCCATAGGTAAGAATGGAACATTGTCACGCGCCTATTCAGAATTGCTGGTTTATGCCGACCAATGAGAATAGCTTAAATACCAATTGGAATAGGGCGCTGTATTTCCCGCAATTCTGCGTCTATTCAATTCTCTATGAAGCGCCGGTCTCGCGGCGACAAACGGCGTTGTTCGGGTTAATTTAGACTGCTTTATTTGGTAAAGAAGGGTACGTTTTCTGCTCTTCATCTGATAATGTTTGACGCGACGTAAATAAAGAAATGATTTGAATGTTATACGCATACCCAGGTGCCGCACGCGCTGAGGAGCCGGCGTAGTGTTCGAGAGCGCGGCCATGTCTCCTCCAAAGACTATACTGGGAGAAGTATCGTCAGCGGAGCTGCTGGATTGGCTGGGATGCGACAAGCCACCGCTAATGCTCAGCCAATCGAGCTCTGTTTCTGTCTTTTCTATAATTACTGTTATTTGAACTGTCCGCCGCCTCTATGGATTTGTGAGTTGGTCGCAGAACTTCTCCATTGGAACTAATGGGGGAAGGCTGGGTTGGGGGTTGTTTCTCCTAGGCGAACTGATTGTTTAATACACATCATGCAGGTTAAGGGCCAAGAGGGCCTACAGTCGCTCCTATTCTGATTGGTCCAAACTTCTCCATCAGGATATAATGGGTCTCTGTATCGCTCCTATTCGTTTGGCTGGCTTCTGCCTACCAATGAGAATAGCTTAACAATTGAATTACTGGTATTTCCCGTCATTTCTCTCTATTGTCAATTCCCTTAGAGTAGCCGCCGGTCTTGGCGACAAACCGTTTTATTTTCGTGTTTTTAATTTATACTGCTTTATTTGTAAAAAGGTTCTGCTCTTTATCGATAATGTTTTAACATTTAATAAAAATAATTTTTGATTAATAATACTTCAAATGCCGCGACGGCCGCTGTAGACGCAAAGATTTCAGTTCGCCCATCCTCCCATAGACTAAATGGGCAGAAGTAGCTCGCGCTCATGATTGCTGTGGATAGACAAGTCACCTCTAGTGCGTCAGCCAATCAGCTCTTTTCTGTCTTTACTGTATATTTGAAGACATCAACCCCACGCCATGGATTCTGATTGGTCCTGAAACCTTCCCCATAGGTTTTAATGGTTCACTGTCGCTCCTATTCTGAATGCCCGGTTTATGCCGACCAATCAGAAATAGCTTTCTGAGTTTAGTGATTACTGTATTTCCCGGCAATTTTCCAATATCCTAATTCTTGTAATTAGGATAATGGGCAAGTGAATATGTTTTATTATTTGATTTTATTTATCTAGGTTTTCTAGTTCTTTCCTAGAATGTTGAACGCCTTTATATAAAGGCGATTTTTGATTCATACTCCGCACGCGACCATCTGGAATGATTTCTCGCACGCTGCATGCCTGCTCGCACTACGGAACAGTTTTTCGGCCAGCCCCGCACGGCGCCTAAAGTCCCGCGTCACTGCGCCCATGTCCCCCGCACTGTGCCCCACACACACTGGAGAGCGCGGCGGACTTCCCACATGTATGAGTGCACTGGAGGGGGCACTACCTCCGCGCCGTGAATCTCTAGTGGCGCAGCCGCCCACTGCGCCTCGGACCCGCACCTGCGCCTAAAACACAGGCATGGCGAGGCAGGCAGGCTCGCGGACTTTTACATTGTTAATATGAGCGCAACCCTCGCGATTTCCGGCCCCGTACATAAATCGAGGCTGCAGATTCCGCCATGAAAACTAGTCGGAAAGGTGCGCGCCCCGACCCGTCGAATTCATACATGTGGCCCATAGTGGTTTTATCTCTAACAAACACAGAGAGATTAATTACTTGAAGTCTCTGTTAGCCCTCCACACTAATATGATTACATCCACGCTGCAGTCATGTTCAGTTGCAATTTAGTAGAACTGTGAATACAGAGCTGATATCTAATCACTGCTATAGCGAATCACCCACTAGCCACCAGGAGGAATTAGAAAGGGTGATTATGAAGCTGACTGTGGCTCTGTGAAACAGTATGAGGAGACAACCCCTTTAAGCACCTTTGCTCACATTGAGGTAAGAAAATAAAAAAAATAAAAAAAACTGAAATCTGCATAAATGTCTACTGAATATACTATTATTTCTAATATCACCGAGCGTTTTTATAGGGAAATTGTCTCCTCAAAGCAACTCGATTTCAGGACCCCAGTGCTAAATTGTATCTTCTACAAACCTGTGGCATAATACATACCTCCAAAGTGATCTCATTGGGAGGGACAGTCCCTATTTCTGACCCAAATCCCCCCACCCTATTTTACTCTTTAACCCTTACCGCCGGGAGCATTTGTGGCCACTCTGAAGAGCCCCATTTTTGAAAACCGCTGTCATAGAGTTCACTTCATGTGAGAATAACTTTTTGGAACACTTTAACCTATCCATGTGATTACAGGAGATTGTTTTCTACGTGACACATAGTGCGTTAAGATAGTAGGAAATTTTGGTCCAAAAAATGCTTGTTTATTTGTGAAAAATAATCAAATTAACCTGTTGTGAAAATGTGAAAATTTACCAATTTCAACTTCCAAAATTTCTGCATGTAAGACAAAAGTTAATTCCACTCAAAATAGTTTAGTAACTAGCATCTAGCGATAAGGTCGCTGTAGTTTGGTGCGATCATTTTTTTAAATGTCCTTTTTTTTTTTTTTACGACAGTTCCAAGGGGCTTATAAATGTAGTAGTAATTTTCAAATTTTCAAGAAAGATTTGCAATATGGACATTGAATTAGGGACCAGTCCAGTTTCTAAACGTGACTTTGATTGACCCTGTATGGTTATACTACCACCCATAAGTGACCCATCTAAAAACTACACCCCTTAAAGTATTCAAAACGGCATTTATGAATGTTTATTAACCCAATAAGGTGTTTCACAGGAATTTTGAAGCAAAGTGGAAATGAAATTTGCAAAATTTCACTTTTGTTGCAGTTTCAATGTTTAGAGACATATTGACAAGAATACGAGTAAATAGTATCAGGGAAATGCAAATTAATATTGATTCCCCACTATTCTTCTGCCTTTTTCGAGATACCCATCATGTGGCCCCATGCATTATTAGGCTCAACACGAAGCCCCAGAATAGGAGGACACCTACTGAACTTTGTGTATCATTTTCATTACATAGGAGATTTAAGGGGCCATTCAGTTTGCGGCACCCTAAGGTTCCAAAACTTAATAAATACGCCCAAATAAGAACCCCGATATTGGAAACTACAACCCCTTACGCGAATATAGATCCAGGTGGTGTAGTGAGTATATCTACCCGACCCACAGGCGTTTCACAACATTTATTTGTAGCTGTTCGGCGTACTCTATGAAAAGAAAAAAAAATATATTTTTTCCGAATAATCTGGCAATTTTTAGCTGAAACGATTGTTTAAATTTTACAAGGAATCTTGTAAAACCAAAGCCCCAAATTGTGTTACGCCAATTTTTTTCCTTCCAATGTCGGCAATACCCTAACAAGATGTTGTGAAACTGCTGTTTGGGCGCATGTCAGGGGTGTACAAAGGGAGGGAGTGCTATTTGGCTTTTGGAGCACAGATATAGGTGGGGCCATGTCGCATCTCCGAAAGACCCCCAAAGTATTTACTAAAACAGATGAAACCTTACCATAAGTTGCTGGGGCCATTTTGGATTCGCACGCCCCTCAGGATCTCACCTAAGGGTGTAATTTGCATTTTTGGGTCCACAGTGTGTTCCGTAGGTTTTTTTTATGCCCATTGGCCATGGAAAGGGGAGAAGGGAAATCGCAGTTCGCCGCCATTGTTTTTGGGGCTTCTTTTTACCAGTATACGCCATACGTGATAAATGACGGGATAACTTTACTATGGGGGTCGTGACAGATTACAATGGATATAGGAGATTTTATAGCGAAGTTTTTTAATGTTTATTATACTTTTAACACAATAGGAAGCGAGTTTTAATAAAAGTTGCGGAGATTTAAGTTGTCGTATTCGACACCATAGCTTTTCTTAATTTCGTTTGCATATGGAGCGAGGCTTGGGTCTAGTTTTTTACGAGATGAGTTTTGATGGTTTTTATGATACCGAAACGGGGGGCATATGATAGCTTGATCACTTTTTATTAGAGGTTTAGATTGAGATGCAGCATATTTGTACAAGTAAAAACCAGCAATCCTGGTAGTGTTTTATTTATTTTTATTTTTTACAGCTGAGTTCACGCTGTGCGGTATAAATGACATGCTAGATTTTAGATTAAACCTCATCAGGTTGATACGTATTACAGCGATGACCAGCAACATTTGTATATTTGTTAATGTTTTACATAGCTTTACACAAGAGAAAAACGACATTTATTTGAAAGAGAAAACACTTTTGCATCACCGCAGTCCTGAGAGCCTAACTTTTTTTTAATTTTTCTGTTACGTGGAGCTGTATAGGGACTTTTTAGTTTAGGCGGGTATGAGTTGTCAGCTGTTTTTATTGTAATGATAGTTTGGTGGGGACAAGACTTTATGTTTCGCTTTAAATCGAGTTTTTGGAAAGGTAGGGTGAAGAAAATACTGCAAGTCCTAGCAGGTTTTTTATGTTTATTTTGTAATAGCGTTCACCGTGCTATCCTGCGGCAGTAGTTTTTACTCTGTGGTTGGAGATGAGAAACGAATTACGTGATACCCAGATTTATGTGAGTTTTTATTATTTGGAAGCACAATTTTTTTTATTGAAAAACACGAAGTGTTTTTATGTGGTAAAACAATATTTATGCATCGCTACTCTAATAGCCAGAACTTTTTAATTATTTTTTTCATCCGTATACAGAGCTGTGAAAAGCGGACTTTTTTTTTTGCGATGAACTGACGTTTATATTGGCATCCTTTGATGTTGATATGGAGTATTTCTGATTACTTTTTACTACCATTTTATGCTCTGCGGATGAAACCAAAATTCGCTATTACGTGATCAGTTTTTTTGGGGGGTTTTTGTTACGGGTGTTCACTCGTACGGAGTAATTAACAAGACAATTTAGAGGTGGGTCGGCTACGCCACGATTACGCAGGCCGAAACCTAAATATGGGTACTTTTATTATTTTTGAATCTTTTTAAGGGCGATTCAGCCGTTTGTAAAGGGGAAAAGGGCGATGTACGTGTTTTATTATTTATTTTTTGTGTTTGTGTTTTACTTTTTTACACTTTTTCTTTAACTTTTTCATCACTTTTTACACTATTCCACCAGGGGGGAATTGCACAGAACGATCGTCAGATCAATTCATGCCAATAGGAGATCAGCATATAGTTTTATAGCTGTATTGCTGGTCTCCATGGCAACTGTCCTGTCACGACTGCCAAAAGCATGTGGGCATCGTGCCCGTCAGCCGGGCCATGACAACCCTGATGCTGTCATCAAAAACGTCCGGGCTGTCTGGAGGAGATTCATTACCAGGCTCTCAGCGGCCGTTACTTTAACTAGCGCCGAGATTCGGCGGGCAGCAGGAGCACACTCCTGCCGCCGCAGCCGTGATGTCCGCAGACCTCACGATGTCGCGGACATCGGGAGGGTTAATCCCCCGCGGCCCCGGAGCGCACTTCCGGTGCCGTGGGAGGTTGCGGTCATGAGTGCCATCGGTAAATATACCGCTGGATTTCATGCCTCGATCGTCGCGCTCCGCTTGTGAGCGCGCAAGATCGCCTTTGTACGTACTCAAACCGGCAGTATTTGCGGGAACCGACTACCCGACATTGCCGTATGAGTACGACAAATGTCGGTAAGGAGTTAAAAAGATTGTCCTACAGGGTGCTTTATCTACCTACAGCGGGGCTACATTTAACTCTGGGGGACTATATCTGCCTACCAACATAGGGGGCTATATCTACCTACTTATAAAAGAGCTATACCCTACCAAAAAGTCTAGAAAACAAATTTAAACCACACCCCAAAAAAATTAAAAAAAAAATTAAAAATGGCATAGGTGCACCTGGAATGTGGCACTAACTTTAAAAACCCAAAATTTCCCAAAACCCGCTCCCACACTACAAAAGGCACCTAAAAAAAAAACCCAAAAAGAACGATTTTTTTTTGGGGAAAACTTTTCCCTGCTACTTTTGAAAAACGGGAAAATTTTTGGGGTTTCAAAATTTCCTTTTTTTTTAAATCAAAACTGTTAAAGGGCCCACCTGCCAATAAAAAGGGGCACCTGGGAAACGGGTTGGGAACCTATTCTTTTTGTTTCCCCTTTTTTGGGTTGCCTTTTCCCAAACTTCCACTTTTAAAGGAAGAGAAGTTTAAAAACTACAAGCAATTTTTTCCAATTGGGAATTTAAAAAAACCGTGCAGGTGGGGCAGGGGGTGCAAAAAAAGCCAAAGAAGGGGCAGAAACCCCCCCCCAAACAAAAAAGGTTTCAAAATCAATGCAGAAGAGCTTTAAGCGGAATCTTTCTCATCCCAAAAATTTGGGAGGTCTGAATGGGCCCCCGAGGGGTCCCAAATAGACTACCACCTCTTCCTTTTTCCCTTTAATGGGCTCTTCTAAAAAACCGAATCCCAATATTAAATTAATGGGGAAATGGTGTCATGTTTGGTGTATGGATCCGCTGGCCACCGCAACCCGAGGGTGTAACCACGCCGGGGGATGGGAAATTTAAAAGGCCCCCGGTTTTTTCACCAACCCCCCCTCAAAGGGGGGAGGGAAACTTGCTGGGGTTGGGTTTCCCTCCCAAAGGTCCTTCCCCCTGCCCGGATTTTGTTTTGCGATGGCACCCAAAGGGGTGAGCGGGGAACAAATCGGGGGTGTAACATAGTCGGGGACAGGGGGAAAGGGGTTCGGACGGGCGGCAGAGGTTCGTTTTCAAGGGAGGGAAAGCAAACGGTAGGTACAAAGAACCCCAACGTCAAGAAAAGGGGAAAACGCATTACAAAAAGGCTAATAGGGCACTAAAGATCTGGCACGGGAGCCAGGGAAGGGGCAGGCTTAAAATAGGGGGCGACACCGCAATGGAAATTTTAAACCGGGGGTGCGGGCCCTTTAAATTTAACATTTAAAACAGAGACACAGTCGGGAGGGGCGGCAGGGTAAAGAAAGGGGGTTTGGTTGGCGAGCGAAACCGCGGGCCCCCGGGAAAACGGGCGCGGGGGCTGCTCTTTCCGGGACCCACGGATGGCCCCCGACCTGGGGAGGGTCCCCGGGGGACACCTGGGACGGGCCCCCTTTGGCTCCCCCCTTTTTTCGTTTTGAAGGAATTTGCGGCCCCGGGGTGCATCCAGAATGTTTTCTTGGCACCCAGGACCTTTTCCTTCGGGCCGAACCCCTTCCAGTCAATGAGGAAAATTTTCGTTTCCCCCTGA
>JAODAL010024562.1:0-60337 GCA_025379985.1 Phyllomedusa bahiana | reverse complement strand
GCTCTCCACAGTGCTGCACCCCCATACATCTCCCTCCCTCATCTCTGTCTACCACCCTGCCCGCCTCTCCGCTCAGCTACGGACATCAAACTACAGACTACAATCATCCGAACCTCCCATGCCCGTCTTCAAGATTTTGCACGTGCTGCACCCATTCTCTGGAACATGCTACCACGTACCATCAGCACAATCCCAGCCTTCGTAGTTTTAAGAGTGTCCTGAAAACACATCTCCTCAGGCAGGCCTACCAAAACCACTAATTGCTAACCCACACCTTCTATCACACACATTCCTGTCACTCCCTACACTAGGGCACTCACAGGCACTTATCTGTATATAGATGTACAGTCATGGTGGCAGGTTCACCAAATCTTTATGTAAACCTCCCCATATTTATAAAACATGGCTGGGCCATTGTAAATCTAGCACTTCTCCCTCTTTGTTTCCCCCAGGCACCCTCTTAGATTGTAAGCTCTTGCGAGCAGGGCCCTCACACCTTGTGTCTCACCTGTAAGTAGCGTTCACTGTGTAATGTCTGTTTTTGTCTGTAATTATACCCTCTACATTGTAAAGTGCTGCGAGATTTGTTGGCGCCATATAAATAAAGATTATTATTATTATTATTATTATAGTTGTCAATGCACAGAGTGGTTTCTTATGCATTATATATATATTTATATATATATAATATATAATATATATATAATATCACACACAATTGCTAATGCATAAAGCAGCTTTTCATTGAGAAATTCCTCTTTCAAAAGTAATATGCTCTTTAGACATGAGAAGGTCTACAATTTTCTAGGAAACTTTCTGTGCCAATATACTTTCTGTTTAGTTAGTCAATAGTAGTCAAAATCTGCCCGATCATATGATCACTCCAGAGGTACTTGCCTTATTACCAGGCACAGTTGGATGGAATGTGAAAAAAACCCTCAATTGTGCCATGTTAAAATATAATATATTATATATATATATATATATATATATATATATATTTATATATATATATATAATATATATATTATAATATATATATATATATATATTATATATATATATGTCATAGCATCCCATTGCCATCTTATATGGCAACAGTTCAGGAGATGAAATAGTCCATAATGCATTTTTTGCAGATCTTAAGCATTTGTTTAGTACTCAGTTAAAAGTCATTTTTATTAAATTTTTCACAACACCAAAATGGTCAGCACAATGTCTTTTAATGGACTGGATATCAACCAGTGGAATGTAATTAGTGTGTAATTCATTCTAAGATCCTTCAATAGAAGCATTTTTTTTAAACATAATATAGTACTTGACCAGAAAATACAAATGTGAACATAGCCGTGTGTCCTGTCTCTTTTTAACAGTCTTTAAGGCTGAGCCAGGACGATGGGTAGGCGAACAGAGGCCGTCGCCTAGGGCGCCTCCCTCTGCCTGCCACTCCATACATGGCAGCTCCCTGCTGTAGCTCTATACAGCAGGGAGCAGAGCGATTTACTTCCACCCCCCTCCTTCTTTCCGGCGCCGGGGGGGAGGAGGGTGGTTGGTGACAGGGGCGGCCATGCATTGATGGCAGTGAATAAAGAGAGACAAATATTAGGAGAGATTACGATCCATCTCTCCTACCACGTCTGCTCCCTATGACAGTTTCCCAGTGTATGCTGGGAAGAGTGGGCGGAGCTGCGCCCCCCTGTCCCCAGCGGAGCACTGGCACAGCAAGTTCTCAGTGAGCCCCACAGAAGAGGTGAGTGGTTTACTGTGTGTGGGGTGGGGGAGAAGAGCTAAAGGGAGCTACAGTGAGGGGGGCTGTGGTGTGTGAGGGGAGCTACAGTGAGGGGGGGCTGTGGTGTGGGAGGGGGGCTACAGTGAGGGGGGCTGTGGTGTGTGAGGGGGGGCTACAGTGGGGGGGGGGTGTGGTGTGTGAAGGGGTGCTACAGTGAGGGGGTTGTGGTGTGTGAGGGGGCTACAGTGAGGGGGGCTGTGGTGGGTGTGGGGGGCTACAGTGAGGGGGGCTGTGGTGTGTGAGGGGGCTGTAGTGTGTGGGGGCTACAGTGTGTGAGGGGGGGTACAGTGTGGGGGCGCTGTAGTGTGTGAGGGGAGGCTACAATGTGGAGGGGCTGTGGTGTGTGAGGGGGTTACAGTGAGGGGGGGCTGTGGTGTGTAAGGGGAGGCTACAGTGTGGGGGGCTGTAGTGTGTGAGGGGGGCTACAGTGTGGGGGGACTGTGGTGTGTGAGGGGGGGCTACAGTGTGGAGAAGCTGTGGTGTGTGAGGGGAGGCTACAGTGTAGGGGGGCTGTGGTGTGTGAGGGGAGGCTACAGTGTGGGCGGGCTGTATTGTGTGAGGGGGAAGGCTGTAGTGGGAGGGTGGAGGCTGTAGTGTGAGAGGGGAGGCTGTAGTGTGAGGGGGGCTGTAGTGTGAGGGGAGAGGCTGTAGTGTGAGGGGGGAGGCTGTAGTGTGAGGGGGAGGCTGTAGTGTGAGGGGGAGGCTGTAGTGTGAGGGGGGAGGCTGTAGTGTGAGGGGGAGGCTGTAGTGTGAGGGGGAGGCTGTAGTGTGAGGGGGAGGCTGTAGTGTGAGGGGGAGGCTGTAGTGTGAGAGGGGAGGCTGTAGTGTGAGAGGGGAGGCTGTGTGTCAGAATTGTGGTTTTTTTTCCATTCCACCTAGCTGGGGGGGTACGCAGGTAGTATGTGTTAGTTTAGGGCTGGTCTTTTTTTTCTTTTTTTTTTTTGTCGGGTGAGGCGGGGAGGCACCATTGGCCTAATTGCCTAGAGCACCAAAATGCCTTGCCCCGCCCCTGCTTTAAGGTCAGTAGGTGACTTGGAAAAATAAAGTAAAGTAAAGTTTAAGTTGACAGTGATATCATGGCTTCCCCTGTTATCTTTTCTTAGTTCACAACAAAAGCTGCTAAAAACCATTGAAAAAATTTAAATAACTTTCTGTGCCCTGACATTATGGTGCATTATCTGTCAGATTTAACTCTGTTACATCAGTAGATCAGTTTACATCACTCACAATAAAAAAAGTGCCTAAAAAGAGTATAAACCTAACCATAGGACATTTCCTACCAACAGAGAAACTGCACTTTTTGTTATCATTGTTTGTATTATTTATTTTTTCACTTAAATGGGACATAAAACTATAAAATATAAAATTAAATATTTAAAGGGGGAAAAAATATTGCTGTACATGAATTAATTTTTAGAAAGTTAACAGCTGAATTAAAAAGGTCAAGAAAGTTATCATATAGTAGATGTAGGCTTGGAACGACCCACAGAGGAATAGGAGAAACCCCTGATGGACCCCAGAGCATGGTAGACCTGGAGTTGTCTTTTAAATGGATATACATCCTTAGAAGCGGCAAAAAGCAAGAGACAGAATATAGGAGACATGTAAAGTCATTTACAGTAGTTGTAGGGTGGTCCCCTAAAATAAACTCTACCGGTGGGCTCAGAAACCGCTCAAATAGTGCGGCCCTAGAATCATTTCCACCTATGGACCCTCGGCACCCCAGTCTAACACAGCATAGATGGCTTGTTCTGTTTTTGTGAAAAAGAGTTTAAATAGTTCTTTCCAAAGGGACATGGACAACATATTTTGTGCTATTAATTTGAGCATATGGCATTTTATATTAGTGACATTTTCTAAGACCGTTTAAAATTTTACTTAAATCTGCTACATTTTTTGTCTCAAGAAAAAAGATAATTAATCAAAAGTTTCAATCAACATTTTGGATGACATGTATGAATGGGGCTGCACCAGGATTCTGGTGTGCTTTGGGCCAAATAGCTGTTGTAGCCCTGTTCTATAGATGTATGAACAGTCGCACTTCAAACTCTAGTGCAGTCGACTCCTGCCCTGACACTTTTTAATGCACCAAAGAAGTGGGAGCATTTTGGGGGCATTGCACCATATTCGTAGGATTAGACACATTTATGAATGTGGGACGCCAAAAGTAGGTGCATAACTGTTCGAATAGCCAGACCAAGTTAAAAGGGGTCTGACTGAGGCCAAAGTTGTCCTTATCACTGAAAATACCAGGGCTGTTGAGTTGGAGTCGTGTAGTCAAAGTCGGTGTCCGTTTTGGTGGAGTCGAAGCCATTATAAAAAGGACCGCCTCTGACTCCCGAAATATATAATAAATTGGTCCAGTTAGTTCAATGCAGTGCCAAGAGGAAGAGGAATGGGGTCTTGCCAGTGCTCCTGTTCCATATCTTCAGCCTCATCAGATGAGGAGTTTAATTTTGAAAAGTATTTGGATGACATGGAGCAGGCATAGCATTGCCGCAGGGGAAAATATTCTGCTTCATAGCAAACAGATTAGCCAGATTTCAGCAAAATTTTTCACTTGCTTTCAAAGAAGTAGAATAGTTCAACCATTCATCAAAACTGACTGCCTGAGGCAATTCCTTTATTCCCTGAAATTGTTAGAAATGTTGCCCAGGTGGTTACCGATTTGCCACCAACCCAAGTTCATGTAGAGAGGCTGTTCTCTAGTCTGGAAATAATGAGATCAGATTTGAGGTCATCTGTGAAGGAGGATCTAATGAAGGTGAGACTATTTCTCAGAACAAATTCATGAACTCACTCCACAAATGTTAGGCTCAGAAAAGGGAATATCTCTCCTTGAGGAGAGTACCATATAGGTATGTAGAGTTTTGAATTGCCTTTTTGCCCTCTACTAAGCATTTGCATATAACAAGGCATTATGAGAAAGGAGCTGAGAAGCTCAAGTGCCCTCTATTGTATGTAACAAATCCTCAATTTGCTTTTTACTCACCGAGTCTTCAGAAAGCAAAAGGGATATTAGCCAAACAAGTAGCACTCATCTGCATACAGCAGCCGTTTTGCCCCTCATCAGTGCAGAGCAGAGCGATACTGGCTGGCTGGGTGAAATGGCTGCTGTATGCAGATGAGTGATACTGGCTTGGCTAATATCCCTTTTTCTTTCTGAAGACTTAGTGGGTCAAAAGCAAAATGCGAATTTGTTACATCCAATAGAGGGCACTTGATCTTCTCAGCTTCTTTCCCATAATGACTTGTGAATTACAAATGTTATTCAGAACGTTTTTTTTGAAAACTGTTTGTTTTTCCCACTTACTACAGCGTTTTGCATATTTACAATACTTAACAAGTTTTTTGTGTTCTAAAGTTGAATCCAAGAAATATATTTTACACTGACAAGCGAAAGGGTAACAATGTTTTGAACTTTTGACTTTTAGGCTCCATATCTTACCATCCACTACAGCTTTGAACATGAGACTCCCATAATTTTGCAGACAATCATCTTACATATCTCATACATAACTTTGACCTGCAACTATTTAGTCATATGCTTAGTTATGCAGATTCTTGTCATGTAACTACTTTATTACTATTTTGCTCCTGGTGGTGGGACAATCTTTTTCTTCTTGTTACTACAAATTACAACCTGTTCCCACATTACCTAATAGCTCAGTGTGTTATTAGGCTGATTCCCAAGCGAAAGGTCACTGGTTCGATCAGCCATGGATGAGATTTCCCAAGAAAAGAGAAACCGCATCATCCAGCTCATCATTAGCGTCTCTGGGCCAAGAAAATTGTCAAACTGCACCATGTGAGACCATGACTGCTGGAAGAATATGAAATGCAGTCCATCCAGCCATTCCAAAGCTAAGAGCTGGATGTCCAGGCAAAATATCAGAGTCAAGGTCTATCAGTTCTAATGTGACAGACACGGCAGTGGATGGGGCTCATAGGCTTCATAAGAGTGAGATTACAGACGTCCATGCGTGGTACTCTGAACAAGTCTGGAATGATAGCCCAAAAAAAGTGAATAAACTTCAACTTTAATTTTGTTATAAGTTTGCAAAAAAAAAAAAAGAAAAATGGAAGATGGGAAATGGATGATTTGCAGCAATGAGAAGAAAGTCAACAGACTGGGCTCTGATGGATGCAAATGGATTTCGAAGAATTTGGCTAACGGATCGAGAAATTGAAGAAACTGTCAAGTTCGGTGGAGGAAGCCTTATATGGGGATGTTTCACAGCCAAAGATGCAGGATCAATGTTGATCTCAATGCTGAGCTATATGTGAGTATCCTACAAGATGACTTACTTCATACACTCGAGTACTATGGGTATGAAAAGGACGACATAGTGTTCCAGCAGGACAATGACCTAAAGCATGCATAAAGGTTGGAAAAGGAATGGTTCAATGACAATGAAGTAGAATTGCTGTATTGGCCTCCACAGTCCCCAGACCTCAACCCAATTGAACACTTGTGGGTATAGTTAAAGAAAAAGCTGTATTCATACCCAAGTCCAGTCTGCACCAACACTGGGAACATGTAGAAGAGACTTGGTATCAGATTTTGGTCAAGATGTGCTTGAATCTGATCCAGAGCCCAGAAGGATTCAGGAAGTGTGAAAAGCCAAAGGTAGATTTACCAAATACTAACAAAATAATAAAAATTAACATTTTGATTTTTAGGAGCAAAACAGTAATAATGCAGTTACATGACAAGAATCCGCAGCACTAAGCAGATGCTAAATACTTGCAAGTCAAATTAATGTTTAAGATAGGTAAGATGATTGTCTGTAAAATGATGGTAGCCTCATGTTCAAAGCTGTAGTGGATGGTAAGATATAGAGCCTGAAATCCAAAAGTTCAAAACATTGTTACCATTTTGCAGTGTATGTTCCACCTAAATAGCTTTATTATTGTATCATAAGGTAATAAAAAGCCTGATCTTACCATTTTACTACAGTAAAGTTATCACTTAAACATGAGCCATGTATGAGGGAGTGGGAGTCTGAGTCAGGAGTCGGGAGTTGGAGTTAGGAAAATTGAGGAGTTGGAGTCAGAGCTTTGGCATACAGACTCCACAGCCCTGGATAGCACTATAATAATGGGATTTATGATAGATACTGTTGTTATCAATTTTATAATTATAAATTATTTAATTATTTAATTAGACATTAAGGGGGACATGTATGAAAACTGTCTTGGTCTAAGACTTTTCTTGTTGCCCTTAGCAACAAATCAGAGCACCCCTTTAATTTCATATAGTGCTCTGAAAAAATGAAAGGGGGACCCTGATTGCTTGCTAAGGGCAACAAGAAGAGTCTTAGACCAAGACTGTTTTCATACATGTGCCCCTAAGCTTATATTATATAATCTTATATTAATTTTAGATTTTTGGGAAACTATTTTATTTAATATAGTTTTGTAATCAATATCAGTGAGCATAGCACTAGCTGTCAGTAATTCTGTAGAGTCTTTTCTACTTTTCTACTATGCAGCACAGATACAGTAAGGAAATAATTATTTGATCCCTTGCTGTGTAATTTTGTCCACTGACAAAGACATGAATACTTTATAAATTTAAGGCTGTTAATTTTAACATTGAGAGACAGAGGGCGACATGTATGAACGGGGCTGCACCAGATAACTGGCGTCTTTCCAGCCTGATATCAGCCACAGCCCCATTCATACATTTTTAAATCTCCAGCACACCACTCCGGGGCACATTACGTCGTGCCTGTGGCGCTTTGTAATGCGCCCGATCTTGGTGGGCGTGCGGCAGGCGGGGCGCACTAGAACCACAGCGAAGCTACATATTTGTAACTTCGCTACGGCTTTTCTGGGCGCATTACAGCTGGAACAGGTATACCTCTTTCAAAATGGTATACCTGAGCCAGAAATGTCATACCTAGCGCTATAATGCGCCTGATTTATGACCCACTGTAGAGCGGGTTCACAAATCAGGAGCATTCTATACCATTATTAGGCGCATGAAATTTGGCCCAGAATATCCAAAATAAAATCCAGAAAATCACATTGTTTAAATTCTATAAATTTATTTGCATTTTGCTGAAATAAATAAGTATTTGATCCTCTACCAACCATTAAGAGTTCTGGCTTCTAGAGACCAGTTAGACGCTCTTAATCAGCTTGTTACCCGCATTAAAGAAAGCTGTCTTAAATAATCACCTTTATAAAAGACTCCTGTCCACAGACTCAATTAATCAGTCAGACTCTAACTTCTACAACATTGGCAGGACCAAAGAGCTTTCTAAGGATGTCAGGGACAAGATCACAGACCTGCACAAAGCTGGAACGGGCTACAAAACCATAAGTAAGACGTTGGGTGTGAAGGAGACAAATGTTGGTGCAATAGTAAGAAAATGGAAGAAATACAAAATGACTGTCAATCGACATTGATCTGGGACACCATGCAAAATCACACCTTGTGGGGTATCAAATAATTATTTCCAAGGAATCAAATGATTTTTTCTTTCACTGTAGAATTTGCGGCAGAATTACACCTATGATGCGCCAAATGTATGAGCTGTAGAAGAACAGGTTCATACATCATGGCACATTCTACATTGCTTTAAAGATATATAGAATCGGCGCCAAAGTTCATGCATGTCTTCCTTTGTGTTTTTATGGGAATACATAGACAAAAAAAAGACATTGTTCAACATACATACATTTTAACAGTTGTAGGACATGTGTTAAGTTCAGTCCATGCAGCTGTCATTTTTACTAAATGATTGGCATGCTATGACTTATATTTATTTATTTATATTATATTATCTAGTAGTTCAGAAAATGGTAAAACTTCATCTGATTGGTTTATTATAACTAGCATTGCACTTCAGATTTGGCCCAACCTTGAGCAACCATTCGGCAGCCTGCAGAAAAACTGAGGACCAAATTAACAGTTTGGTTATCAGCAAGAAACTGGAAGGGTATGATACACTTCCTCTTCTGGTATGAATGCCAGAAATTTGATTGGTTACTGATTTTTCCATAATCTGTCCACTAGTTGTCCAAAATTTAGGTTGGCCATAATATATTTATTTCTATGACTATATTCCAATATACAAAGGAAAAAACTCGCAGCACTCACTTGGTAATAGTGAAAAACGTAGTAGTTTTTATTCCCACATGTTCAAACATGTGGTAATAAACACTACTACGTTTTTCACTATTACCAAGTGAGTGCTGCAAGTTTTTTCCTTTGGATATTGAACATAGAAGTCTTCTGGTCTAACTTGTTTTCTCACTTGCACCCCGAATTTTTTCTATATTAGAAGTGCTGCTTTTTTTCTTTTTTTATATTCCAATATATATTTCTATGGCTATATTGCCTCATAGAATCTTTTTATGGTTTAATAATAATAAAAGTTAGATTTTAAGGGTGGGATTATTTTTGGGATTTTTTTGAGATTTTCTTATCCTGCTTTGACCATTTTCGGAGAGTCTTGGCCAAAATATAAAACCGTATACATGCAAAGATGACACGCTAGTTATAACATAACAAAACAGTTGTGCAAAAGTAAAGGTCACCAGGTTCTTATCCATGCAGTTGGAGGAGGCATGAAAAAAGTGAGACCAGGCTCAAACAAAATAGAAAAACGAACTACAGCATCCGAAAAAAAAAAAATTTCGAACCAAATATAGATTTTTTTTCCATGTGTCAGAATGTAGGCAAGCTATTTAAGTAATCAATTCTTGTTTAAATCTTGTCATCCGGTCTATGTCTATGAACATTTATGTCACTAATGCACTCGGGTTTCTTACCTTTTTGGGCAAAAAAAAGCATGCTAGAGAAGAAGAAACTGTACCTGCCTTAATTCAGAAGCAAAAATACCCAAAAAAACACCCATCCACATTTTGAGAGTCCATGTAACCAGTCCATATTGCTAGAACAACATGCGTTGTTAAGATTGCTGGTCTTCATTCATTCAGATTATACATGAAAAGTTATTTATATTTTTCAGTACTAAAAGTTTAGAAGCACAGTTATAATCTCACTCATAGGTTTCTAAAAGGCTCTGTTCAAATTGTATTTATGGTATCTGCTAAGCAATAATGTTGGGTATTTCCCTGTCCCTCTGACATGTATTTGTGTTCATAATGCTAAAAACTTAATTCACAAAGCACTCAGTACAGTATATCTTCAGGACCACTTTCCAACTTGTTCATTTAACCCCTTAAGCCGAACGCCTGAAAAGTAGTTAATGACCAGAAAATGTTTTTAGTTTTTGCCTCCTTGCGTTTCAACAGTTGCAACTTTATTTTTTCAATGATGCAGTTGTATGAGGCCTCGTTTTATTCGAGATGAGTTGTACTTTATGGGGGAATAGTTTAAGTTAACTTATAAATAATTGCAGAATTTTTTTTATTTATTTATTTTTGTTTTTTTTTTTTACATTTTTTTTACACCATTCACATTTCACATTTAATAACATGTTAGATTTATTCTAAAGGTTATTATGGTCGTGTGGATAACTAATATGTGTAGTTTTTTTTCTGTGTGCAATGTATGCACAATTATTTTTTATTAATTTTTTTTATTTATGATTTATTTATTTTTTTAGCTGTTCCCCAGGCTCTGTTGGGTCACCGGGCGTTCCGATCACCCGACAGAGCAGGGAAACCCTTTGATTGCGCTGCGGTGTCGATCAGCGGCAATCAAAGGGTTAAAGCTCCTGGGTGGGAGGTTTCCACCACACCCCGGTGCTTGCAGGAGCTGTGCTGGGATCAGGGCTGTGTAGTACAGCCCCTGCTCTCAGCACTTCTGCATCGCCCGGAGCCGCAAACTCTGATGTCTGCAGCAACGCCAAAAGACAAACGACCTGCACCAGCTGACATCAAAAGACGGTGGGTGGTCGTTAAGAAGTTAATACCCTTTTTGTCAATCATAATGTTTACTTTTCCATGTGTTGTAAAAATTAAAAATTGAACTGGGGTTGTCTCATGAGGTTATCTGGAAATTAAATCAGACTGATGATAAACTGGTATTGCTAGATTAATTTTTGGTCAGAAATACATTTACCATGTAGCAGCGAATACATTGGCAAGTATAATATTACATAATGAACACTGAAATAAATCACCCGTGTAACACTATTATATCAAATATAAGAAATTTGGCTCAAATGGGTCCTAAGTAGAACACCCATCATGACATCCATGTACCCTAATAGGGTACATGGGCTCAGTTAATTTAAAATACAAGTTTAAGCTTAAAATCTTCTATCTATAATATTTCTTAGGAAATATCATTTTGAGATTTGAATAGCATCTAAACATAATTTTATGTACATATAAACCTCTGGCACAACATTCTGTCTTTCTTTATTGTGAAGTAGAGTCATAGCTTATATACCCTTATTTACCCAAACTATAATAGAAATTGTATATTTGTTTTTCCTCACAGGTTATTTTGGAAACCATTTAAACTACCCTGAATCCCATCGTCTTGGCTCAATGATTGATCAGCATGTATCAGTTATTAGTAGTGTTAGTTCCATTCGACCTTTGCATTTATTTAATGATATCCAGGATCCACTTAATATATTAGATGACAGTGGAAGAAAGCAACTGGGACCCTACTATACAGACACATCACCATCTATCCTTTGCCGCAATTCAGTGGGTAAGTCAGTCATTTTTATATTTTTTATTAGGAGAACTATAATAAATCACTTTCTTTGAAAAGGGCAGCATTTGTCGCCATTGAAATATTTTTTGTGAACAATGCAGTGAAAGTTTTGATTTTGATTCTTCCATTTCATATTTTTATCTTCTCTCATAAAGAGACACTAAGGGCGACAAATATGAACAAGGCTGTGCCAGGTTTCTGGTGTACTTTGAGCCAAAAAACCCTGTTCTATAGATGTGTGAACAGTAGTGGAGCGATTATTATCGAAAAATTTTAAAAAATGGGGCACGGTTTTTATTTAAATCTTTAATTTTTTTCGATCAGGGCGAAAATTTTGGGGTTAAAAATCGCGCATAATCTTTTTAAAAACCCGGCGCCATTTTGGGCCCGCTTCCTGTCTTTTTTTGGGGGCCAGAAAAATAGCTAGAAAATAGAGGGGTGAGCTTGTGTCCCAACGCCCATGACGGGGATGTGTAGGGTTTTGCGATTGGCCGGGAAAAATCAATACCTTCGTTTTTACTTAGAACACCCCTTCCTGTTCTTTGATCAGTGCCCTCTCCCCGTCTCATACATTTAGGACGGGGCCCTCTTTTGGCCTCTGGGGCAAACACTCACCCGGAAATTTTTTCTAATTTGTTTCACAAAAGACACCTACTTTTACTGGACCCCTTAAAAATTTTTTTTTTAAAATCAGAGTTTTTGGGCCAGTTTTTAGGTGGGTTTCCCCAAGAAAATTTTTAAAGGGAGCCAATCTACCCGGTTGAAAGTCCCCCGGGGGGGAAAAGGAGGGGAGGGGGGGGGGGCCCGGCGGGCGAAACACAAAAAAGGGGCTTTTTAAAAAAATTTACGGATATTGTGCACCCAACAAAGTAGACATTCCCTTGCAATAGCTTTATTATTAACAGTTTTCTATTGAAATATTACTTGGATATTGGGCAAGCCTGAACTTATATTCGGATACACATCTTTTCTATAACTACAGGTCTCTTTGCTTTAGGTTGCAAAACTCCCCTTTTATTATCAGTATACATCAGATATGTTGTTCTTTTCAATTTCCTAAGTGAGGCCAGTCCAGCTTTGTGTGATAGAGCCACCTTGCAGATAAATTTGAAACAGCAATTTTGTAGTCACCGACTTGTGAATTGATTAGGTGCCAAAACTACCTTTAATATCCGTATACATTTCAGATACTGTTTTTTCACTTTTGCCCAGTCCACTTGTTGATAGAGCCAACCTTGCAGTTAAATTTGAATACAGCAATTTTGTAGTCCCACAGGTGAATTGATTGGTTCGCAAAAATACTTTTATTATCCGTAATATACATTTCAGATACGTGTTTTGTTCACTTTTGCCCAGTCCAGCTTTGTGATAAAGAGCCAACTTGCATTTAATTTGAATACAGCAATTTCTGTAGTCACCACAGGTGAATTGAAATAGTGCCAAAAATACCTTTTATTATCCGTATACATTTCCAATACTGTTTTTTCACTTTGCGCAGCCCAGCTTTGTGAATAGAGCCACCTTCGCAGTTAAATTTGAATACAGCAATTTTGTAGTCAACCAACGAGTGAATTGATAGGTTCCAAAAATACCTTTATTATCCGAATACATTTCAGATACGTGTTTTTTTTTTTCACTTTGGCGCAGGCCAGCTTTGTTGATCAGAGCCACCTTGCAGTTAAAATGAATACAGCAATTTTGTAGTCACCACAGGTGAATGATAAGGTACCAAAAATACCTTTTCTTATCCGTATACACATTTCATATACGTGTTTTTTCACATTTTGCCCAGATCCAGCTTTGTTTGATAGAGCCACCTTGCAGTTAAATTTGAATACAGCAATTTTGTAGTCACCAACCGGTGAATGATAGTGCCAAAAATACCTTTTATAATTATCCTATACACTTTCAGAATACGTGTTTTTTTTCACTTTTGCGCAGGCACTTTGTTGATAGACCACCCCCACCTTGCAGTTAAATTTGAATACAGCAATTTTGTAGTCACCACAGTGAATTGATAGGTGCCAAAAATTACTCAATGAATTATCCTTACTATTACAGATAGGTGTTTTTTTCACTTTTGGTCAGTCAAAACTTTTGTTGATAGAGTACCTGCACTTAAATTTCAATCCACCAATTTTGTTTGATTTAGGATTTGTGAATAGCTGTGATTTGCCATCTTTTAATGAGAGGACTTCCAAAATCTTCATACCTTCACAAAATTTTATCTTCTGAAACATGGAGCGAAATTTCAGTGGTAAACGACAAAAGGGGGGTAGGACATGAGGTAGATGTACCATAGAAGGGCTCGCTTTCATGCTGGTGACAACACGCATGCCAGCGGATCTCGGTTGCAGGACCGTCAGGCCTGTCCTCGCTGTCAGGGCCCTGTGAATCTCGTAACGAACAGTCGCCAATCTGGTTCTTCATGTTTAATGCAAACCTGCATCCAGCTCTTTGACCTCTTTCGTCCTCCCATATCCCGGCCCACAAATGTAATCACAGCATCAACATCATATTCATTCCAACATGAAGCGAATCAGCCCAAATTCAACTCTGGTACCCACCACTGTGGATAATCCATTTTCTGAAGACCCTTTGATGACAAAATGGCGGTTGGGGTCAGAAGGAATGTTAAAAGATCAAGAGGCCAAAGAGATGATTTTGCCCTGCTCTGCCGCCCATTTTACTAAAGCCATCAGAGGAGGAAAAGGGAAAAGCCTGTCAATGGGGCAAAAATTTCCGGGGGGTTCGGAAACCCCCTTGCATGCCCCTTGCTTGTAGCCCCATTTTCGGGATCAGAAAGTCAGACGCCCAAAGCCCACCTGTGTTGATGATGATATGACGACATTGCGGACCCAAACCCGGGTTTTTTCAGCAGAATCGTTTGCGAGCGTTTCATCCTGGACGAGGAGGAAGATTTGGGGGAAAGTGTCAATACGGGTCCCGCCTAAAAAAGGGGAAGGGGGGTTTTCGCACAAGTCCGTTTTGATAGATTCCGCCAGCCACGGTCACGGAAACCCCGCCCCTTTCGCTTTTCGCCGTCAAAAAGGGTCCAGACCTCTAAACCGGGGCCCTTACTTTGAGCAAGCCTTTTGATTCACCCCACAATGTCATATCCCGGGCCTTTTGCCGAAAGGGCCGCATAAGAAAAGGCAAAAACTTAGGGGTTTTTTAAACCCAAACCACCAACTTTAAAAAACCCCAAAATTGCACAAAGGGCATGAGTTGAAATGGGGGGAACACCCCCCAAAAAAAAGGGCCAGACCGACGCCGGCTTCCAACCCCCTGTCAAAACCCCCCTCTGTCCCCCTCCTCCTCCTTCCGCCCCCAAAACCAATTTATTCCTCAGCTGCCCATGCTCCAGAGTCATAAATCACCCCCCCTTTTCAGCCTCCCCGTCGCCCGATACCCCCAAGCCCCCCCACCAGGGGAACCCACCCTTTACCCCTTTTCCCCTTCCCCGCCATTTAAACGACCCCACACCGTAAAAGCGGCCACCCACAGCCACCCTTTTCTTCTTCCCGGGTTTTGGGAGCAAAAAAAAAACACTTAACCCAAACCTTCCCAAAGCCAAATGCCTAATGCGGCATTGCCACCCTTCTGCCCCCTTGGGAAAATGTTCCCCTTTCCCCGTCTGGGGGAAACAAAAAGAGGGGTTTCCGCCACTCAGGGCCCCTTTGGCCTGCCCTTCAAAAAAATCCGGATGCCGGGGAGAGTGCCTTTTTTTTTTCCAAAAAAAAGACCGCCCTTGCCCGGCCAGCCACGTGCCCATCAAAAAATTTTCAAGCGGGGTTCCCCTGAATCTGTGCCCGGGAAAAGTCCTTTCCACCAACACACATGGACTAGTAACCCGGGGCCAAGGGCCCTTCCATTTGGGTGACGGGGTGGATGTCTCGGGGGGTTTAGGTGGCCCCTCAGGTTCGGGGGGCCCGCACGCTTTTAAAAACCGAAAGGGAAATGGTAAAGGGGCCCTCTTTCCCCCAAGGCCCTTTCTGGTGGCATAACGTCCCAGAAAAACCAGGCCGTTTTAAAATTTTAAACTGTCTTGGAGACCGTCCAAAACCACAGGTCAGGAGTTTGGATGGCTTTCCCGCAACGAACCGGGTGCTGGCTGGGTGACAAAAAACCCTTTGGGCCAGGAAAGGTGGAAATGCGTTTAAACGGGCAAAATCTGCGGGCCGCCCTTAAGTTTCGGTAGCTGGAGCACATCCCTTGCCTGGCACATGTCATAACCCCTGGGCTCCAAAAAAATTTCTAAAGCGCTCCCCCCGGTCGGGCCTGCCTGCTGAAGAAGGCCCGAGGTCTAGTTCGCACTTCCGCCGTTCAAAACCCCGCCATCGTCCCGCCTGGCTGCGTTTGCAGCGTCAGCTCGCCCTCCCCGTCAACCCGTCTCATTTTTTGATGTGGCAACACCGGAATTCCACCCTCCACATGTTTCCAGCGATTGGGGGAGCAGCGCAATCCCCTTTAAAACGCAGTACAAGTGACAAAATGGTTTGACAAGCAGCGGTCGGACCCGGGGGTTGACCCCAAAGAGAGTGGGGGCGGGTGAAAGACTCTTAAACCCACCCTTTTCCAGTTTTGAAGAAGCCAAAAAAATTTGGTCATGGGGGACGATCCCCTTTGCCCCACATGGCATGTGGGGGATCTTATTTTCTGGAACGACTTGGGACACTCGAAACACAGGCCCCCCCCACAAACGGGGGAGGAATGACACAATGCGGACACGGAGTTTTTTCCCTTTTCCGTCGAATCCACAAGGGCCCGAAAATTTCCCCCAAAATTTTTAAATGGGCCCTTCATTAGGCAGGGGGTTTCGGGGCCAGGGCTAGGGAAAAGGCAGCGCCTCAGCTTTCGGGTGCATCACCCTTGAGGAAAGTCAGGGCTGGGTTATTGGGCTGTGCCGGGGGAAAAGGGGAGGAGGAGGGGGAATTTTTCCTAAACACCGACGTTACCGACGCCCTCCCTTTGGGAAAAAGGGGTTTTGGCGCGAATTTGAGGCGGGGGAAAGGAAAAATTAAAGAGATTTTCTATGCCCTCCGACCCAGGGGGCCTGGGAAATCAAGGCCCCAAATCTCTAAATTTAGGGCTGGATGCTCCATTTCCTTAAAACATGATCCCCCGCAAAAAGGCCCCATCAAAATGAACAACATTTTTATTTGGGGGGGCCCCCACCTGGACCCCCAGTAAAAAACAAAAATCAGAAACTTTTTTTTCCACCCACCCAAAAAGAGAGTAAAATGCGGGAAAATTTGGAGCCCTTTGGTTTATTAAATCAACTGGAAAAACTGTTGCGTCTGCTTCACGTTTCAAATGCATTGGGGAAAAAACGCCAGCGGACGTGACAGCAGAAAGTGCCAAGCAACCGTAGGGCAGCAGCGGGACAGCAGGCAAGGTGGCAGAACCTAAGGGGTTGACCTCTGGCAATCTTTATTTACCACCTAAACCAAAACACATGCAATGCAGGGAAACACATAAAAAACACCCAAGACCACTTAAGTTTAAAGGGGCACCCACTATCTGCCCAAAAACCGAAAGTTTTTTTTATGTGTTCCGGGCCCCAAAAAACTTCTGGGGATCCAAAATGACGAATGGCCCACCCTCCCACCCATAGAGGTTTGTCCTTTTCCCAGCAAACCAGCTCAATTTTTTGAGTGTACCTTTACACGCTATAAAAGTCATTACAGACAAAACCCTCCGGCTTTCCCCCAGATAATTGGGGGATCCCTTTACTTTTTATCAAGAAAGAATCAGGCATTTTATCTCTTATGAATTTTTTGGCCCCAATTGTCGAGGTTTACCGATTTTGTTGCCGGTCTACTTTACCCTTCCTCTTCAAACAAAATTGTCCCCCTTGAAAAATGTTTTTTAAAATTAAACATTTTTTTACTGCAATTTTTTTTCCTCATTTCCCCCAAAAGTTCTTTTTCTGGTTTTCGTGAGGGGACCGTAAAAAACACCAAGGGGTTTTACGACAAAAACCCTATTCCATTTAAACACTTCCCTCTTTTAAATTTTTCGAATTTTCAAAAGGTTTTTTGGGGGCCCTGTTTTCCTCACAATTTTTAATAGGGGGCGAGAATTAATTTTTTTAATTTTTTTGGTCATGGTTTTTTGAGTACAGGCATAATCGTGGTCCTTTGGGAAAAAAATGTGGCTTCAAAATGGCATTTTTCCCCCCACAATTTTTAACAAATGCGAGAAGGCATAAATTTTTTTAAATTTTTTTGGGGGGCAAAGTTGCTGTAGATACAGCAATAAACATTGGGCCCTTTTAAAAGAAATGTGGCTTCCCAAGTGGCATTTTTTCCCACAATTTTTTAAAAGTGGGTGAGAAGGGCATTTTTTTAAATTTTTTTTTGTCCCTGGGGTTTTTGAGAAACAGATAATCGGGTCCTTTGAACCCAAAAAAGTGGGTTCAAAGTGGCATTTCTCCCTCCAATTTTTAACAGTGGCCCAGAAGCCCTATTTAAAAATTTTTTTGGGGCATCTGGCCCTTTTAAATGCAGCAATACTCAGGTTTCCCATTCTAAAAAATGTTTTTTTCAAAACGTTTTTTTCTTCCCCAATTTTCAAAAATGGCTCAAGGGGCAAAGTTTTGAATTTTTTTGGGGGCATTTTGCTTGACATCAGCTATACTACAGGTCCTATTTATAAAAAAAGTTGGGTTTTTAAAAAGACATTTGTTCTTCAAAATTGTCAAAAAAGGGGTCATGGGGCATTATTTTAATTTTTGGGGGATTTTTTTTTTTAAATTTCAGCCCAGACTACAGGCCCTATTGTAAAAAAAGTTGGGTTTTTAACAGACATTTGTTCTTCAAAATTGTCAAGAGTGGCCCCAAGGGTGAAGGTGCTGTCCCGAAACAGGAATAGGGGAGAAAACCCCTTAATTGGGCACATATTGCAAAATGACTTGTTTTTTGGCAAAAATCTTTAACATAAACTAAACAATTCCCCGTAAATTTAACAACCCAAATTTAAAAACAATTAAAAAAAAGAGAAACAAAGACAATGGGGGATTCCATCCAATTTTTTAAAAAAGTGTTTTTCTTTAAAATTTAAACCCACTAAAAAACTTGGGATGTTTCAAAATAGCTTGGAAAAAAAAAAATTTCCCTTGAATTGTTTCCCAAGGGGGGGGGACAGGAAAACCTTGACCAGGGGAAATTTGGTTTTTTTCAAAGGACATGAGTAATGGGGGCACGGGAAAAAGAACAAAGAAAAGAACAATTTTTCCCCCAGCACGTTGATAAAAATTTAAAAAAAAATGCCCCCAAGAAAAAAGGGGACCTGAGTTAAAGGGGGCGTTAACCACCAAGTAAAATTTCCAAGTGAACTCAATTGGGCCGCACTCATACGGAAAGGGGGAAACGCCAAACCCGAAACTTTACTGTGTACCCGGGGGGAAAGGGGGAGGTCTTAAACCTTTACCTTCCGCACCTTCTTTAGCACGAAATTGGTTTTTTGTTTCTTGGGGGTCATAAGGGCATTTTTTTACCATGTTTTAAAAAAAATGAAGGAACCCCCAGCTTGGGGTCCACCGCACCCACGTAACCCCCGGCCCCGGGCCCCGAAAACCGCGGTTTAAAAATGACGATTCTAGCCTTTGGGGTCTCAAACCCCACCCACGTAAGTCTGGCACTGGACCTCCGTGTTTAAAAGATGGGGTTACGGCAACACGGGTCTCCCTTTAGGGGCAATCAGAAAGCTTCAAATTTCCCCTAAAAAAACAGATTTTGAAAAAGGGGATTTCTTTTAGGTTAAAAAGTTTTCAAAAAGGGGTCCAGGGCTGGACACAAATTGGGACAATTTAAAGGGCCCTTAAAAAATTTTTTTTGGGGGGTGGATACTGTGGGGTCCATTTATTTTTAACTCCAGGGGGGTCTGTCCCTAATCAAAAAAGAAGGAATTTTGGGGGGAAAAAAAAACCTTTTAATTGATTGGCTAAAACAGTCTCAGAAGCCCGGGGGGGCAAATTCCCTTCTCAACTAAGAAGGTTTTTTGGGGTGGGTTAGGGACATTTTTTTAATTTCTTTTGGGGTGTTTCGGGCGAATTAACACATCTACAAAGGGGTAAAAAATACCTTTAAAAACTGCAGGGGGGGGGTGTAAGCTGTATTAATTTACACTTGAAAAAAAGCAAAAAAGAAAAATAATGAAAAAATATAAATTTAAAAATTTCCCCAAATAAATTCTGTAAAAAACCAATTTTCATTTTCCAAAAAAAATACTAAAAACATCACTGTACAAAATGCATATGCCATTTTGGGGATCTGTGGGTCAACAGGTTTTAAAAGGGGCAAGCTGTGGCCCCCCCGGACAAAAAGTCAATGTCCCGTTCAAATAAAATGGTTGGGTTGCAAAGACTCCTATTTCCGGCACTTTTTAATCTGTGGGTCAGACAGGTTTAATGGTCATACTGCGGTACAGGACAGGTCTAGTCAATGTCCAGTTCAACTACAATGGGGGTTGACAGACTCCCTTTTCCGGCACTTTTTAAATCTGGGGGTCATGCAGGTTTGGGGCTCATGCTGTGGCCCAGGACATGGACAGTCTATGTCCAGTGAAACTAAAATGGTGGTTTTGAAAGACTCCTTTTTCTCCGGCACTTTTTAAATGTGGGGGTCATGCAGGTTTGGGGCAATGCTGTGGCCCAGGACAGATATAGTCAATGTCCAGTGAAACTAAAATGGTGGTTCAAAGACTCCTTTTTCCGGCACTTTTTTAATCTGGGGGTCAGACAGGTTTAATGGTCATACTGCGGTACAGGACAGATATAGTCAATCTCCAGTTCAACTAAAATGGTGGTTGAAAGACTCCTTTTCCCAGCACTTTTTAATCTGTGGGTCAGACAGGTTTAATGGTCATTCTGCGGTACAGGACAGATATAGTCAATGCCAGTTCAACTAAAATGGTGGTTGAAAGAACTCCTTTTTGCGGCACTTTTTAAATCTGGGGGTCATGCAGGTTTGGGGCTCATGCTGCGTTCCAGGACAGGGATAGTCAATGTCCAGTTCAAGTAAAATGATGGTTCAAATCATACTGCCTTCTGGCACTTTTTAATTTGCGGGTGATGCAGGTTTAAGGGTCATGCTGTGGTACAAGACGGGGATAGTGAATGGTCTGTGACTTTTTTTCAGTGACTTTTATAACCTAAGTGTGTTGCCTAAGATGTAGCACGTATCCATTTGACTGTTGTGGATGTTAATTCCAGCTTCTCCAGCCCTGTTTGGGTGTAAGAATGAAGGTGTTGTTCCTCTCCAATAGACTTTAATGGTGATCGGCGATAATCTATTATCGACTATCGGAAATCGTCTTAATAATTGCCGATATCGACTATCGACCCGATGACGATAGTCAACGTAATCGCTCATCACTAGTGAACAGTTGTACACCAAACTTTGGAGCAATCTGCTCCTGTCCCGAAACTTTTTAAGGTCCCAAAGATGTGGGAGCGTGTCGCACAACATTCATAAGATTAGACACATTTATGTATGTGGAACGCCAAGAATGGGTGCATAACTGTCAGAACAGCTAGAACAAGATAAAAATCGTCTGAGGCCAAAGTTGTTGTCGACAAACTAGATTTCCCCTGCAAAACCTATAAAATAGTTCTTAACTTATACCACTAAAATAATAAAAAAGTAATTTATGATAATTATCAAACAATCTACAATTAATAATATAAAATAAGTAATAAATTATATAATCTAAAATTAATAATATCCAAAAAATATTTTAATTATAAAAATGTTTACGTAATTTTATTAACATAATAAATTTTACATTAGGAAAGCAATTTAATGAACTACTGTTATCTCTAAAGAGAATTAAACATCAATCATTCTGTTCACTGTTTCTCTTTCTACTACATCACAATGCTCTACCTGTGTCAATTTCAATGTAGTTAAAATGTTGCAAGAGAAAAGTAGCTATTACTGTCAATCATAATCAAGAACTGTAAATTTTGTATTCTAGCTGTTACTTCTATTCTCTATAGAGAATAGTGCAATTCATTAATTTTCTAATGAAAAATGAATTATGTAAATTTTGTTCAGATTTTTTATTTTATGTTTTAACTACATTAAATGAAACAAATTTTAATTAGATGATGATCAGTGTTGAAATTAAATTTTGCTGCTCTCAGTCTTTATTCTACATACAGCAATAGCCGACATACCAAAGGTCTCGTTTGGACCTGTGGTGCACCAAGCAAGATCACTACCATATTTTCTATTCACTGACATGCAATTCTAACAGCTATTGTTTTATTTTCAGCCTGCTGTGATGTCTTTGTTGTTACTGATAATACTATTGTAACGGGATTTATGGATTTATGTGCTTTTTTAATTTATTGAAAATATTAATTTTATAATATATAATTTCATATTAATTTTATACAATTTAATTGTAAATTTATTTTCTATTATTTAATTAGACATTAATTTTATATTAGATCATTTTATATTCATTTTATATTAGTTGAAAATTATTTATTTAATATGGGCTTAAAAATTTTAACATCAGTAAGCATGGCCCTACTGTGGGAATTTTAAGGGGGGCCCTTCCTTTTGGGGCATAAACCTTTGAAATTAAACTATTGGGCACAGAAGCTTCGCTCCCCAGATTACACCTAAAATGCCCCAAATTTAAATGGAACCTGCAGTAGAATATTTTTCATACATACTGGCCATTCTAAAACTGCTCAAAACTATTTAAATTGGCGTGTTTGCACCAATTCATACATGTCACCCAAAATTTTTTGACAAAAACAGGTTTTTCTTACAATAGTTTATTTTTTTTTTATTATTACATTTTTTTTGGGAGCCCCCTTGATTCCGGGCGCTGTACATTCAGGGGGGGGTACATAAAAAAAGGGGGAAAATTGGCCCTTTCCAAAAACAAAAAAAGGGGGGGGGGGGGGGGGGCAATTTTTTTAAGGGGGGATTTTACCCAACGGGGGTTTACGGGGGAGGGGGGGGGGGGAGGGGTTTTTTCCCGGGGGCCCTCCGCGAGGGCTTACAGTCTACAGGGAAGGGGTGAAGGGGACAGAATGTGGGGGGCGAGACAATTTTTTGTTTTGGGGAGGAGGGGAAACCCGGTTAGTGTTGGTTATAGGCAATCCTGAAGGGAAGGTTTTCAGGTTAGGGTTTTGAAGCCTTTGAGAGAGGGGGAGAGCGGGGTTTGGGGCAGGGGGATTTTAAAATTGGGGGGGAAGCAGGGGAAAGTCTTGGAAAACGGTTTTGTGAGGAGGTAAATAAGAGGAGAGCAAGGGGAAGGGCCCTTTGGGAGGAGCGGTTGCGTGAGGGGTTTATTTAGAGTTTAAAGGCCCAGGGGATATTTTAAGGGGGAGAGGTTTTAAAAAGGGCCTTTGTATTTTCAAAGTTCTACTTAAAAACTGGATTCGCGGGGCAAGGGGAGCCATAAAGGGATCGGAAAGGGGGAAAAGAGGGTTTTTGGAGGGGACAATTTTTAAGGAGGGTTTTTTGGGGGGAAGCGAGGGTCCCATCGGGGGGCCCCACAGAGGAGGATGTTGCGTATTTCAAGGCGGAAGGGACAGGGCAGGGGACCAGCTTTTTTGTTTTTTAAGAGTTAAGAAATAGCGGATTGGGGAAAAGATTTTTTTTTTGGGTTGAAGGTGGACGGGGCAGAGGTGAGGGTTAGGGATGTGGGGTTTTTAAAAGGACAGTTTGGGAAAGTAAAAGGGTTTTACCCCAAGGGGCAGCGGACCTGGGTGCTGGGAAAAGGTGTAGCCATTAAAATTTAAATAGAGAGATGGGGGAGAATGGAGTGGGAGGGGGGAAATAATGAATTCATTTTTCTCCCACTTTTTATTTTTAGGAACGGAGGAGAAAAAGGAGGAAATGGACGATAGACAGTCAGGGATCCGGGAAAGGAAAAAGAGGGGTGACACTGGGCCGGAGTTTAAAGATTTTGGGTGTCATCACATATAGGTGGTAATTGAAACCCCTTGTGAGGCTATGAGCTGACCGGGGCCCCCAAGGGTGTAGTTTAGAAAAGAGTAGTGGACCCGGGAAACAAAAACCCTTTTGGGGGACACCAACAGAGAGAGGCCGGGGAAAGGGGGTGGAGCGAGAATGAGGGGAACGCTGAAACCCGCCCAGTGAGGTAGGGGGGAGATCCGGGAAAAGGGGCCAAAGCCCGGGTGATGCCAAAGGGGGGGAAAAGAGGATTTGAACAGGAGTGAAGGGTCAAACAGGGGCCCAAAGGCGGGAGGACAGGCCCAAGGAGGAGAAGCACAGAGTAGTGGCTTGAGGTTTTGGTTTTTGCTGGGTTCTTTGGTGCCCTTTGGGTTTTTAGGGGGTTTCCCAGAAAAGAGGGGGGGAGGGAACCCAAATTTGGGAAAGGGGGTAAAGGGAGAAAGTTTTGGTGGAGAAAAAGGGGGGAAAAATTTAAGATGAACGTGTTTGCTAAAAGGAGTTTAGACCCGAAGGGAAGCAGTGGAAGGGGACGATATTTTTGGACAATGAGGGAGGGGTCAAAAAGAGGGTTTTCCTTTAGGAGGGGGGTATGGTCGCATTTTTTTAAAATGAGGAAGGGAAAAAATCCCCAAAGGGGTTTTATGATAATTGAAAGGGTGGGTGGGGGCTGGGATGATAAAGCATTTAAGGTAAGGGATGAGGGGGAATGGAAAGGGGGCCCCAAGATTTAAACAGGGGGAAGGTTCGTTTTGGGACAGTAAAGAGGAGACCCTTTTTGGGGGAGTGCCCGGGTGAGGGGGCGAGTTTAGGGGGGAATGGGTTCATGAGCAGGTCCCAGGGGTTGGGTTTGGGGGGGACACTGCGGGAAATAAGTGGGCTGGGGGGGCGAAAGGGTAAAGTTTTGGGGCTGAAAAATTTTATTTTATTAGGGAAAATTTGATTGCAAAATCATCTGCTAAGAGGAGAAAATGGGGGAGGGGGGGCTGTGGACCGGGAAAAGAGATTTTGGAAGGGTTAAAAAGTTGTCGGGGTTGGGTGGGACAGGAGGATATAGATGGTGAAAAGTCTTGTTTGGTTTAAATTGATTCCCGGATTTAAATGAAAGCAGTGATTCTTTATATGAGGTAAAGTCATTGGTGGAGCGGGTTTTTTTCCAGCGGCGTTGGGCAATTTCTGGAAGCCGCCTCAGCGTTTGGTGGATCTGTGTGCCGGGGTTTTTCTGTTCATTTTGCGGTTTCTGTTTTTTTTGGGGGGGGGGCGACAGCTTTCAAGAGGGGAAGTGATTGTTTTTGTTTTTTAGAATGGGGGGGCTGCGTCGGGAAACAAAAAAAAGGTTTTGGGGTAGAAAAAGGTGCAAGAGAGTCAGAGAGAGTGAAAGGGTCGGGGTTTTTTTTAGGTTCCTGCGTGGGGGTACTTTTTTTGGGTGGGGAGGGGCCCGGGTTGGGGGTGGGGGATGGAGGGGGGTTTAGCAGATTGGGGTCGGGAAAAATTGGGAAGAGGAGATTTTTAAAGGGGTTAAAATAGGGGGAAAAAGGCGGGGAAGAAAAAGGTCCAGGGGTGTGTCCTTCTGTGGAGTGGCTCCAAGGCCCACTGGAGGGGCCCAAAAAAAAGGAAGAGGAGGGGTTGAAAAGGAGTTTTTTAGTAGTGGAGGGGGGTTGTTTTCGATTGAATGTTAAAATCTCCCTGAAAAAAGGGGGGGGAAATTCGGGGGAAAGAAAGTGGAGAGCCAGAAAAAGAAGGGGGTTAAAGGAAGGTGGTGGCGGGGCCAGGGGTCTTTAAGACAACAGCCACTTGGGGGTTTGGGAGGGGGAGGTAATTAAAATGCACCTCAAAGAGGGGGGGGGGGGGAAGGGTACTGGTGGGAATGGAGGAAAGGAACAGGTTTTCTAAACAGAAAAACCCACACCTCCCCCTTTTTTTTTACTGCCAGGGGGGGGGGTGTGGGTAAACGGGAGCCCAACCTTTTGGAAGTGAAAGGGGGGGAAGTTGTTTCAGGGGGTGCAGCCAATTTTTCTGTTAATCCAAGGAAGGTGAGTTTTGCGTGAAGTTGAAGGGGTTCCTTTGGATGAAGGGAAGCTGTTGCAAACAAAAAGGGCCCTTTCCAGAGGGCCCCAGACATGGGAGGGTGCTTCAGGTGGAAGGGGGGGTTTTTTGGGGTTTTTGTGTGGTTGATAAAGTGTGTGCGCGGGTTTTTTTGGGGGATCCTAAAAACCACAGGGGGATCCCGGGGGGGTCCTGGTTTGGGAATATGTCCCCCGGGAGCGAGGAGAAGCAGGTAGGGGAGTGAGGAGGTGTGTGCGGGTTTGAGGAAAAGGTAGGGGTTTTTGGGTTTTTTAGAAAGGTCTTAATGTTGTGGAAGAGTGAAGAAAGGAGGGCAGGGTTGAGGGGAAGAAAAGAAGGGGGGTATGGAATCCCCTTGGCCCCCCGTGGGTGTCCCGAGGGGGGGCAAGGAGTTTTTAAAATTAGGCAAAGGGAGTGATAAATTTTGGCAGAGAGGGGGCAATTGTGCGGTTTTAAATGAGGACTGGAAAGGGTCTTGGTTACCTTTTTCACTTCTGGTTTTCCCTGCTGGTATTAATTTCTGCATACACTTTTAAAATTTGCCTTAAAGGGGTTGCAGGGCTGAAATAAAATCCCCTGACCCGACTTTGCTGCATGTTTTTAAAAAACAAGCATGCTACTCTTAAACCCGGTTTTGAAATTGGGGGGGGGGGGGGAGGAGATATTGGGTGAGGGAAAGGGGGAAAGATTGAAAAATTATAGTGGGTTTTAAAAAATTTGGCCTTTTGTACAGAAGGGGAAAGCAGCCAAACTACGACTTATCAAAATGCGTACCATTTAAAAAAGAGACAGAAAAGAAGGAGATTTTTTCACGGGCAGTTGGAGAGGATGTTTTAGACTTGTAGTTCCACAGAAAAAAGCGTACCTTTTAATAAGACCGGGTTTGAAGGAGATTTACACAGGGCCCGTTGGGGGAGGAGGGTTGGGGACTTTTTAAATTCCCCCCAAAAATGCGTACCATTCAATAAGAAGATAGAAGGAGAATTTTTCACAGGGCAGTTTTTGGGGAGGGTGTTTAGGGCTTTTAGTTCCACAAAAATGCGTACCATTCAAAAGAGAAGATAGAAGGGGAAATTTTCACAGGGCCCGTTTGGAGAAGGGTGTTGAGACTTTTTATTTCCACAGGGAAAAAGCGGGACCATTCAAAATAGACAGATAAAAGATTTACAAAGGGCAAATTGGAGAGGTGTGAGAAAATTTTAGTTCCACAGAAAAAACGTACCATTCAATAGAACAGATAAAGGAGATTTTTCCCCAGGGGAGTTTGGGGAGGATTTTGAGACTTGTATTTCCACAAAAAAAGCTACCATTCAATAGAGACAGATTTGAAGGGGATTTACACAGGGGGAGTTGGGGAGGATTTGAACTTGTATTCCACAGGAAAAAAACGTACCAATTTAAAAGGGGACAGAAAAGAAGGAGAATTTTTCACAGGGGGGGGGGAAGTTTTTTTTTTTTTTTGGGGGGTTTTAATTTTTTTTTTTTTTTTTTTTTTTTTTTTTTTTTTTTTTTTTTTTTTTTTTTTTTTTTTTTTTTTTTTTTTTTTTTTTTTTTTTTTTTTTTTTAAAAATTTTTTTTTTTTTTTTTTTTTTTTTTTTTAAAAATTTTTTTTTTGGGAGAGGATGTTTAACTTGTAGTTTCCCCCAGAAAATGGGGTACCAAATTCCCAAAAAGAAAAGGGTAAAAAGGGGATTTTTCAAAGGGCAAGGGTTTGGGGAAAGGGTTTTGAACTTTTTAGTTTCCCCCAGAAAATGCGTAACCCCTTCAAAAAGAGACAGATAGAAGGAGATTTACACAGGGAAATTGGAGAGGATTTTAGACTTGTATTTTCCCCAGAAAAGCTAAACCCTTTTAATAGAGACAGATAGGGAAAGGGGATTTACACAGGCAGTTTGGGAAGGATTTGAACTTTTAGTTTCCACAGAAAATGCGTACCATTCAATAAGACAGATAGAAGGAGATTTTTCACAGGGGAGTTTGGGGAGGATTGAGACTTGTAATAAAAACACAAAATGTGGGTAATGTGGGACTCAAATTCAATTTTACAAAATATTTTTTTTTTGAGAATAGAAAACAAAAATGCATAAAAGAAAGTTACAACAATGGGGGAAATAAACTAAAATGTAGAGATATTGAAATCCAATAATCTCATTAAAAAACTTTTAAAAAAAAAAAAAGTGGCAAAATTTGTTTTTGTCTTTCCCAAAATTTTTCATCCCATAGTTTTTTTCTGTCCCGCAGGAAGTTTGCTATAACTGCCAGCCATACTAATTCTCTAATTTCTCTGTAAATTTGTCCCCCAATTTGTCCCTTGTCCTTTTGAGAACTTTTTCCCCTCCCCCTCAGTGTGAAAAAGAATGCTTGATTTTATGTTTGTAAAACATTAAATTTTTTGTTAAAATTTTTTTAAACCAAAAAACTATTAGTCAGAAATGTGTCATATTCTATAAGGTAAAATGTTTTATTCAGATAAGTGGAAAACCAAATAATTCTAATCAGTGTGAAGTTCCTTCAGCCCACCAGGGAAAATTTTATGTCTCAACAAATGGAAATTATTCTAAGGGGCCTACCCTTTTACTATAAAAAGGAAAATTGGGGGGTTATTAAGGTATCTGGGAAAATGGGTTTTAAAGGGCAGCACCCAAATGAGGTTGTTTTATGCTGGATCCTTGGGATCCTGAAAAATTTGGTGTATAATATTGTGAAAGAACTTGATCCCAACCGAGCATCCTCTGGTACTTTGGTAAGCCAGTTTTGATTTTGGGTTTTGGAAAAGTGTTAAATTTTTTTGGGAAAATCAATACTTAAGGATATAATAGCTTGCTTCTCCTCATACTTGCATACAATGTTAATCATTGTACTCATCATCCCGGATATGACTGGATAAAAAAACTATTATAACTATTGCATTTATGATGAAAAATTAAGCAACTATGCAAATTCCTTTAATTAAAAATTTCAAGGCAGACCTTTGTGCCTCTATAGTTACATAGTTACAGAAACTCTAAATCACATATACTAACTGTTTAATCATTTATACACATATTCCAGTTTATAGTTACAGGCAACATACCCTTTTTTGTGGGGATCCTGCAATCATAACCCCTTTTTTTAAATTTTGAAAAAACGCACAAATTTCCCCAAAGCACAAAAAATAGAGGGTTTGAAAGAATCGGAACAATAGAACCAGATAAAAAGTATGATCGGGGTGACGATTATAATTATGATTGTATTAATCCAGTCTGGTTATAATTTAGGATTAAGATTATGTTTTGCCCTTGAGGGAAGATTATAACTTTTTTTATTGCCTCTCCAACAACAGATTGGGTTTTTTTCCATATGGTTTTCCAAATTTCCCGCATCAACTTAAAAATTTTCCCTTAAACCCCCCGTTTATCCAAAAACTTTCCCCACCCTTGGTTGAACTTGATTTAATTTTTTTTCTTTTTCAACTGTAAATTTTCTATTTTTTCTATATAACCCAGGGGAAAAAAAAGGGGCATGTAAAAAACTTCCCTTTGGGCTAAGACTTTTTTGTTTGTCCAAACACCAATTTGAGTTCCGATTTAATTTTTTTTCCCAAACACAAAATGTAAAAAGGGGGAAATAGATTCCCGGGGTATGGGGAAAAAAGAAACACTTAGACCCCGACCAAATTTTTTATACATAAGGCCCCAAAACTCCCAAAATTTTTTTCCCCCTCTTTTTCTTTAACCACATTGTCTACTATCCCCTGGTTGAACTTGATGGAAAGGTGGTCCCGAATAAAATGGTTTATCACAGCTGCAGGTATGAAAATATAGCCCCTGAACTACATAATAAATTTGAAGGGGAATTTTAAAAACTAGGCTTATCAATGTAGGGGTAAAGACCCTGTTTAATTTGGGGTTTTTTGTCTGCTTTATTTTTCCCTTTTGGGGTGCATTGGGGGAAAAGGGAAAAAAAATGTTTTTTGAAGGTGGACATTTTTTTTTTTATCACATGTATATAGTATAATTTTGTATGCCCTTAAAAGATGCCAAACTTTAATCTTTTTAAAAATTAACCTACGGTAACTAATCTCATCTGCTTTTTATACACAGCTACTAATATGCAGAGTGGGATATCTGGCTCCACTTCACAGTGCATGTATGGAACACCTGGACAATATGCAGGCCAAGGATCTGTAGATTCCAGTGAAGCAAGAGAGCTGGTGTCATCACTGCCTCCAATCAACACAGTGTTTATGGGAGCTAATTCAGGAAGCACATGATCTAAAGCTAATGTAAAAAAAAAGAACTTGCTGCTCAATAAGACAAAAGTATATAGAAAGAAAACATTCAACAACTAATGATAACTACACTCTTGGTCCTTGTTCGCACAGGTTGCATAAAAATGGACCACATTTTGCATCCTATGCATGTGAAGGGGGTTTCCACATCCATGGAATTAAAAATGTCTGTGTCAATTTTTGGTTATTTGGCATAAAATAAATCTGCCAAGGAATTCAGTAGCATTTTACCTATTTAAGCTGATTCTGCCCTAAATGACGACGAAAAATCCCATTGAATGAATTGTACAGTATGTACAGTATCTGTAGCACTACAAACTGCAAATCTGCAGTGCAGATGGACAGAAACCCAAGGGTCAGCAAGGTTTATTGCCATAAAAATTTGAAAGCAATGTGTGAACTGAGCCTAAAGCTTTTTTGCACAAATGGAATTTTACCTAAAGCTGAAATATTAGTCCTGAAAACTATTTCTTCCAATATTCCACTTAAAATATGAATCTAGGAAAAGTTTTAAATATTTAAATATTGTACAGGCAAAGTATGTGTCAGAATTTTCCAGATGTCTTACGCCCTTTTGCATTTTTGGCCTATCAGTGGCAAGAAACTGACTCACTTTTCATTTTTTTATGGGAGATTGTGAGAAATTTTATGAAAAATTATTATTTCAGTTTTGTGTTGAGTGCTTTGCAAATCCTTCAATCTTACTTTAGTTAATCAAATACATTATACTGAATGATAATTTCTTTCACTATAAGTACAGAAATTACATTTAATAAAAATAGAAAAATTCCTTTAGGTCATAATTGGCATGGATAACAGAGATCCCTGTTTGCGAATTCAGCCGTCCCCCTTTGCATTTAACAGTTCATTTTCTGCCCAAAAGCCATGCAGAAGAATGAACTTGAAAATCCGACCTCTGTGGACTACAGCTTAGATTTTCTATTAAAGTCTATGAGGAGGGTTGACAGTTGGTTTACAGACGGATTTCAAATCAGAAAACCATCTGAAAATCCAGGTGAAAACCAGTGTTGTGTGGGCAGACCTTAATGGTACTAATTATTGTAACTATTCTTAAAGAGAACCTATCACATAGATTATGCCCCCCTTGCTGAGGGCAGCACAAGCTAGTGACAGACCTGCTGTTCCCAGTGCTGTGTCACTTATTCTGTAAGATGCTGTAGTTTTAGAGTATTTAGGGCGACATGTATGAAGATCGGCACGTCGGAGCGCCCAATTTCTCGGGATTTTTTGTGAAAGCTACGCCTCATTTAGGTCGGTGCCCGAGGTGCACTCATACATGTGGTGTAAAGTTCACTGCGCCTCGCCAGTGTGAGAGGCGCAGTGCGGGACTTAGGCGCAGAAGGAATGCGCCTAACATGTATTACGATTTGAGACAGGCTGGAAATCGGCGAAAAAGCATTAAACATGTTAGTGAATAGCAATAAGAGTTGTCTTTCAAATGAAAGAATGAATAAAGTAAAAAGTTACAGTGGAATAAAATACATTGCAATGTATAGAAAAAGTTGATCATTTAAAATTAAAGCAAATATATATAAGCTCTCCAAAGAAAGAAATAATAACTAGAACAGGTCTTTAAAAAAGTGAGAGAATTGAACTAATTTAACATTAAATAAGCCAATGAAGATGTTGTACAGATGTTAATTTTGGTCTATTGTTTTATTAAAAAATTAAGATGTATTTGTACAGATGTTCATTTGGGTCTATTGTTAAATAAAACAATAGACCAAAATTAACATCTGTCCAACATGTGCATTGGCTTATGTGATGTTAAATTAGTGTCATTTCCACGGACTTTGGACTACATTTTGTAGTGGATTTTTTTGTTTGAAGCTAATATATATTGTCATTAATATTATTGTAAAAAATGTATTAACACATTGATTTAATTGTTCCAGCACTTGGATATGTCTGTTTATTAAGTAATTCATTTCACTGAGAAATCCATTTTATTCTTCATACTGTGTAATGTATTTATGACGCGAAATCCGTTGCAAATACGTTGACAACACGCTCCACATTTTGTGACGCGTATTTGCAACGGATTTGCGATAGATTTCGCATCGGAAATACATTCCCCATTATTTACTATGGGAACGTATTTCTGACGCGAAATCTGTCACAATACGTTGCAATACCTCACAAAGGGGTTTGGAAATTTATTGGAACGTATTTTGCAATGGATTTGGTCGGAATACATTACCCATTTTGAAGAATAAATGGATTTTTCATTGAAATAAAAATACTTTAAAAAACAGACATATCCAAGTGCTGACAATGAATTCAACGGATTTGCGATACATTTGCATCGGAATAACATTATGACAATTATTTACTATGAATATTTCTGAGAAATCGACATAATACTTACATATACCTACATATAATATTCAATATTTAATATTTCGTCTCCCAGGGAAAACATTCCCACTATAAAAAAAAGGTATTTTCATAAAGTACTTATAAACAAATTAAGTCTAACATTTAAGATCAAATTTTAAACAATCCAATCATTATGACAATAAGATGTTAATTTGGGTCTATTGGTCTATTGTTTAATAAAACAATAGACCCAAATTAACATCTGGATAAATACATCTTCATTTTTTTAATAAAACAGTAGGCCCAAATTAACATCTGTCCAACATCTGCATTGGCTTATTTGATGTTCAATTAGTGTAATTGTCAGGGACTTGGGAATACTTTTTATAGTGGAGAATGTTTTCTTAGGAGAGAATATATATATTGTGATTAATGCTATTGTAAAAAATGTACTAATACATTGCTTTCATTGTTCCAGCACTTGGATATGTCTGTTTATTAAGTAAATCATTTCACAGAAAAATCCATTTTATTCTTCATAGTGGGTAATGTATTTCCGACGCGAAATCCGTCGCAAATACGTTGCAAATACGCATCACAAAGTGTGGCACGTATTTACAATGTAATTCCGGAACGGATTTTGCGTCGGAAATACATTACCCAGTATGAAGAATAAAATGGATTTGTCATTGAAATGAATTACTTAATAAACAGACATATATCCAAGTGCTGGAACAATTAAATCAATGTATTAGTATATTTTTTACAATAACATTAATGACAATATATATATTAGCGTCAAAGAAAAATATATCCACTACAAAATGTTTTCCAAAGTCCGTGGAAATTACAGTCATTTTACATCACATAAGCCAATGCAGATGTTGGACAGATGTTTTCTTACATATTTTCCATAACATAAATTTTTGATGTTTTTGGGCTGCTTAGAAGTTGAATGCAATGCAGTATATATAAAAAAAGGCTTGCTGGGACCTGTGGTCCGCCAAGCAGGATTTGTTGCTTAATTATTTATTCTTCTTGACAATTCATTTATTGTAGTAGTGTACTGCTGTGTGTAGAACTCGAGCGTACTACAAGAATACCGCGCTCCACTTCGACTTCTCCGCTCAGGTAGACCGCATTCAACTAGGTCTGCCTGTCGGAGCTGTTGAGCGCTGCAATGCGCCTCACTTTGCCGACCCGCGATCATGCATGCCTCTGAGTTTTCGAATATGCCGCGTCCCGCCCCAGAACAACCACGGCGCGCCCATTGCACGCCCCTTCATGTTAGGAGCATCCGAAAGTGCCAAAGGTTGCACCTAACATCACATCCCTGCGTCTGACAGGGGATTCGGATCGGTGAGGCGCAGTTTTCGCCAGAAAACAGGCGCAACTCCCGATCATACATGTCGCCCTTAGTGCTCAAATCTGGCAGTTTTCAGCCAGAAAAGAGTCATATAAAGAGTCAGTTTTTTCATGCCCCACCCATCTGAGGCTAGCCCCACCCACCTCACAACTGATTAACCTATTGCTTTGAATAGGTAGAAACGTGAATAATTCCCCTGTGGGCGGAGCTAGCCTTTGGTGGGTGGGGCTAACACATGCTCATGAATAAGATTTGAGCACTAAGTACTCTAAAACTACAGCATCTTACAGAATAAGGGACACAGCGCTGGAAACAGCAGGTCTGTCACTAGCTTGTGCTGTCCTCAGCCAGGGGGGCATAAACTATGTGACAAGTTCCTTTTAAATATAAACTCTACTGACCATGAAAAGCAGCCGCTGCTACTATTGCATCTAGCATGAACTAATATGACTTCCTATCTGAGATGCACTAACCTACAAAAAAACAACCGGCTCTATAATTGTTAGAGAAGGATGGCACTTTACTGCGAACTACGATATATCAGCAACAAAAAATAATCAGACTGGCACACAAAATCATAAAGAACATTGAAACCAATTTTATTTATGATAGAATAAATGCATGATTTCAGGAATGAATGAAAATGCACCAAATGCATGGTTGGCAGTAATACCAAAATGTATAAATACAACATGTACAATCAAGATATAAAGACTATAAGCTCGGTATAAGTTGATATAATAGAAAGGCCATTTAAAAAGATCTGTGCCAAAAACATATAGATCAGGGGTGCATAACATCTTCTGGTCCCAGGGTCACATTGTCATACTGTACCTCTCCCAGGGGTCGCAGTAAATATAAGAGGGGTATTCCCCATCTGAGACCTTTATGATGGCACTTCACTGTAAATACCCAAAATGGCTGAGAGGTCTTGGTTTCATTTTAGGGACTGCCTTAGATAAGAATGGGTGTCCCCTGCTCGGATCTCTAGAAAGAGCACATGAGGCACCTTCTCATTGTAGTTTTTGGGGGTTACAGAAGTGGCTGTTTCACAATTATATCTGAGCGAACAACACAAATTTTGGAGTCTCGAACTTATCAGACATTTTTATGCTATATCTTGTGGATCTGTCATGTTTGTGTCAGAAATAAATCCTTTAAGGAAGAAATCCAGATAATACAAAAACATTTTTTACTGGATTGCTCATTTAGGTTGCTTAAAATAGCATATACAGCCATTTAAGTGCTGGCCATACATAGTCCACCCTAATAGTGCCAGTCCTACAGTGCCCACCATAAGGCCGTGTTCACACGGCTTATTCCCGGCGGATTTGTGCGCCGTATTGAGCGCACAAATCCGCCGTGAATAAGGGGCGGGGCCGGAGCGCGGCGGGGCGCCGCTCCCGGCCCCATAGACAATGCATTGTTTACGGCGCGTCCGCACCGTTAATAATGTGCATGTCACTTTCTCCCCCGCGGCGGATCGCAGCGGGGAGTGCGACGGTTACACTGTTCTCTATGAGAGCAGTGATACGAATTGCTGCACGGATTGCGCGATGAAGCATCCGCGCTCAGTACGGCGCCAATCCGGCAGAAGAGCTGTGAACGAGGCTAAGGCCCGTTCGGCTTATTTGCCCGGATTGGCGCCGTATCGCGCACGGATTTGCTGCCAATACGGCGCATTCGGGGTACGTAATCCACTGCTCTATAGAGAACAGTGGATTCAGTCCTCCTGCTCGGCAAATCCGCCAGCGGGAGCAAGTGACATGCACATTTACGGCGCGGACGGCCGTAACATGCATTGTCAATGGGCCGGGGCGGCGCCCGCGCCGCCCTCCATCCGCGCCCCGTATTCACGGATTTGTGGCCATATACGCGCACAAATCCCGTGAATAAGCCGTGTGAACACGGCCTAACAGTGTCGGCCATATATTGCCCACTATAACAGTGTCATCAGTTGAATGCAGCTGTCAAAAGATGAATATTACTTTTGGAAGTATGAGAACAGAAACAAAGCATGTTTGTTTCCTGATGGCTGGGGACTGCACATGGGGCAAATGTTGTGCACCCCTGATATAGATATTTAATATCCTGTGCAAATAAAATAGTACCGTATTTATTGGACTATAAGAGGCATCGGACCATAAGACGCACCTAGGTTTTAGAGGAGGAAAACAGGAAAAAAGGAATTTGAAGCAATAAGTCTGGGCTGAAATATAGATTTTATTGGTACCATTTTGAGATATATGTAACTTTTTGATCAGTTTTTATTTAAAATTTTTGGGGATATGAAATTACCAAAAAAACACAATTTTGGTGTTTGGAAATTTTTCTTCTGTGCTGTACAGCATATGGGATAAATGATGTTATAGTTTAAAAGATTGGACTTTTACAGATGTGGCGATACCAATTATGTGTAACTTTTTATTTTGTTTATTTTTAAAATGGCAAAAGTGGAGGGATTGGAACTTTAATCTTTTTTTTTTTTTTACTTTTTTTTTTTACTTTAATTCTTAGTCACCCTAGGGTACTTGACCACTATGGGGAAGAATGCCCTGTCCTATATACAGCAGTACTATTGTCTTGCTGTACATAGGATTTTCATTCATTCATTCATACATTCATTTATTACCTAGGGTGTATAGCAGGTGTACATACATGGCAGCTGCGGAAGACTGGATGAGGCTTTCTGCTGCCATCATAACCGTTCCTCCCCCCTTTGCACAACACCCCTCCTCATTCAGCTAGATGCTGTGACTGTGATCGCCGCATCGTCTAAAGTGTTAACAGCAGAGATGGAGCCGGCTCCATCTCTGCTGTTAGCGGTGGCTGCCGACTGTACTGATCAGCCGTATGCTGCCGCTGTACAGCGCTTTCTCAGGCCGGTAGGGGCCTGGAAGCCACCAGCAGCGGGGTTTAACCCCTTAAATACTGCAGGTGGCTTCACGCAGCATCGCTTCTCCTCACCCTCCTGCCGGCCTGAGAGAGCGCAAATTTGGGGGGAAAAAGTGCGTCTTATAGTCTGAAAAATACAGTAAATGCTGAAAATATCATTAATAAATAATGGACAAAGAAAAGAAAACAGGCTTTTGAGAATATAAACATACAGACCGGAACCATTCCGCACACCTGCACCTAACACATGTTTCATCTTAGCTGAGGTCTGTTTTTCTGTTTTTAGTCTCCACAGCCTGTTTTTATTTCTGCCCGTTATTTATTAATGATATTTGCAGCATTTATTTTTAATTCACATGTTTTGGTGCATCTTTTTAGACGGGCTATATATTGTACCAACAGGCTTATACTCTTTATATATTGATGTTACTTACTATATTTATGAATACTTAATACGGTGTTACTACCGTCCATACTTTAGTGAATTTTTATTTATTCCCTCAATTATATTTTTATTCTGTCATCAAAAAAATTGGTTTTAAATGTTCTTTTATGATTTTGTTTGTTAGTCTCCTAACTTCCTATCTGACAAGCAAACATAATATCTTCACAACCTTATGGCCAGTTGGACTTTTTCCACTGTATGTCACTATTGGTATGCCTCTCTGTCCTGTGTTTCAGTGGAATGTGTGTTGTAAGCCTGTCCAGGAAAGTCCACATCCATTCTGGCATTGTTTTTTCCTAACAGAATTAATCATGAACCGTATAGTCCTTATAATATGTATCAAATAGTAATGAATATCTGAGTTGCTTATTCTACTATGTGAAATATCAACTGGCCATGACGAATCATCTTTGAATATTATTTGGCTTATTGGTGTACATAGACTTGTAAATGAATAAATATTTGTAAATATATATAGATATTTTATTATATCATGTATTATATCATTCTTATTTATTATTCCTAGAGTTCTGTTTACTAGAATGTGCCTGATACAATCAGGATGTGTTTTATTCTACCTCCTATGAAATTGTTTACAAGATTAATATTACATAACAATGAATGTCCAACTTTACTTCTGTTTATTAAAAATTTCTGCTAATAAATTAATTGCTGTTTATTTGACTTATATAATTCATTTGACAAGAAGTATGACTATTTTAAGAATACATAAATTTACCTCCTCCTGCCACAGGGTTTGTTCTTCACATCACACACATTTTTTCCTCCTCACTTTCCAAGAACCATAACTTTTTATTTTTCGATCTACATAGACATATATAGATATGAGGTCTTGTTTTTTGCTGGGCAGGACATACTTTTTAAAATGGTACAATTTTTACTGTACCATATAATGTACTGGAAAATGAAAAATATTTGTAGAGTGAAATAGAAAAACACCCTCTCAATTGTGCCAAGATAACCCTCTGTTTGTGGGAGTTTTATTTTTATGGTTCACTGTATGGTGTAAATGACATGTTACTGTTTCTGAAGGATGTTAAAAGTCCAGTGATACCACATTTTAAAATTTTTCCCTTAGTTTTAGTACTTTTAAAAGAATACATTTTTTTTATTTTTTAAATTAGCATTGCAGCACCATTTGCTGTGACCAATAACATTATAATATTTTTTTCATCTATGGACATGAGTGAGAATTTGTTATTTGAGGGTTGAAGTGTAGTTTTTACAAGTACCATTTTGAGATACAAGCAATTTTTTTTATTAGATTTTATTCCACTTTTTTTGGAAACAAATTGACTGAAAAAATTAATTTTGACATAAGAATGCTATATTTTAAACATTTGGACTTTTCAGATGTGGTGATACTTATTATATTTAAAGGGAACCTGTCACATAGGTTATGTCTCCCGTGCTGAGGACAGCACAAGCCAGTGTCAGACCTACTGTTCCCAGCACTGTGTCCCTTATTTTGTAAGATGCTGTAGTTTTAGAGCATTTACCCCTCAAATCTTATTCATGAGCAGGTGTTAGCCCCACCCACCAAAGGCTAGCCCAGCCAATGACAGTTATTCACATGTTTCTACCTATTCAAAGTAATAGGTTTGTCAGTTGAGGAGGGCAGGGCTAGCCTCAGGTGGGCGGGGTTTGAAAAAAACTGACTCTTTGAATGCGTCTTTTCTGTCTGAAAACTGCAGATTTGAGCATTAAATACTTGAAAACTGCAGCATCTTACAGAATAAGGGACACAGCGCTGGAAACAGGATGTCTAACACTAGTTTGTGCTGTCCTCAGCAAGGGAGGCATAATCCATGTGACAGGTTCTCTTTAACTTTTTTATTTATTAATTATTTTAATTTTTTTAAAGGCCATAGGAGGTGTTTTAAACTTTTCATATTTTTTATTTCTTTATTGCTTTTTAAAACTTTTTTCTGTTTTGCAATAATGTACAATAATGGCTCTTCTACTGCATCCTGTTAAAGACAGAATATAAGAGTAACAAAATTGGCAGCAATAGAGACCTTTAGGGTATGCTCACATGACATTTTTGAATATGTTTTTGGATATGTTTTCAATCTGAAAAACATATTCAAAAGTGCTGCATAAAACGCATCCAACATGCATCCAAAGTGTGGTGCGTGTTTGGATGTGTTTTTGCTGCAGCAGAAACGCACCCTATAGTTTTAAATCGGGTGTCTGCTGCGTCAAACAGATCAAGAATCGACATGCCAATTATTTGAATGGATCAGAAAGACACATGTAAAACACACATTGGTGATAAGACGTTTGAACACGCATCTAAAAAATGCCGTGTGAATATATCCTTATAGTATTATTATTTTACAATACAATTTCAACTTAAATGGATTCACAAAGGAAAGATTTGTTACTTTGTTTTACTGTCCCTGTGCCAGATCTGAGTATAGAAAAATCAGATTGCAGTTTAGAGTTTCATGTCTCAAGATCTCAGGATTTACCAACAATGAAGAAGCAGGAGCTTTCAGTTCATGGGAAAAAAAACATGTTTCTCTTCAATATTTGAATGTTGGCTTCAACTTGTCAGTTTTCCTTCATAGTTTATACTTCCACTATTACCATTATTTATATAACTGTAATTTTTTTTTGTATATTTTGTTTTAAATATTTTTATGCGTGGATCAGGGTTTATTCTCTGCAGTAAAATCAGTTCACATGTTAGTTCATTGGCTGACAGAGCTGGCTTAAGCTTGGTGGCGGTCCTTGGCCAGAAATTGATAGGGGCCCCTCATATAATATATAATTAGTTTATGCTGAACATTGACATACACATAAGATAACCATTGGTAGATCCTATTGAGGTCAACAGCATCTGATGATAATCTAATGTATATGAAAGCATTAGAAAGTCCCACACCTTGCTTCTGGAAAAGCCTGGACAGGAGAGGAGTGGTGGAGCATTCTACATGGTGGTACATCAGAGGCAGCTCCCTCCAAAGATTTGGATTCAGATCTGGAGACTAGCTAGGCCACTTCAGGACCTTGAAATGCTTGTTACAGAGCAACTGCTGAATGTGTCTTTTGGGTCATTGTCATGCTGGAAGACTCAACCAAGACCCATCTTCAATGCTCTTACTTAGGGTAGGAGGTTGTTGGCCAAAATCTGCAAAACATGACCCCGTCAATACTCCCTTAAATACGGTGAAGCTGTCTTATCCCCTTTGCAGGAAAGCACCCCTAAAGTATGATGTTTCCACCCCCATGCTTTACGGTTGAGACAGTGTTCTTGGGTTTGTACTGATCCTTCTTCTTCCTCCAAAAGTTAATACCAAAAAGTTCTATTTTTGTCTCATCTGACCAGATGACCTTCTCCCATGCCTCCTCTTGATCATCCAAAAGGTCATTGGCGACCTTCAAACGAGCCTGAACATGTGCTGCCGTGAGCAGGAGGACCTTGCCTACCCTGCAAGATTTTAATCCAGGATGGTGTAGTGTATTACCAATAGAAATCTTTGAGACTGCTGTCCCAAATCTATTCAGGTCAGTGACCAGGGCCTCCTGTGTAGTTCCCGACTGATTCCTGACCTTTCTTAGAATCATCATTACCCCACGAGGTCAGATATTGCATGGAGCCCCGGATTGAGGAAGATTGACAGTCATCTTGTGTTTATTCCATTTTCTAATAATTGCACCAACAGTTGTTGCCTTCTCACCAAGCTGCTTGCCTATTTTCCTGTAGCCCATCCCAACTTTGTGCAGGTCTACAACTTTGCCCCTGATGTCCTTGGTCTTGGCTGTGGTGGAGAGGTTGGAGTGTGATTGAGTGTGTGGACAGGTGTCTTTTATACAGGTGATGAGTTCAAATAGGTGCAATTAATACAGGTAATGAGTGCAGAGTAAGAGGGATTCTTAAAAAAAAGCTAACAAGTCTGTGAGAGCCAGAAGTCTTGCTTGTTGGTAGGTGATCAAATACTTATTTCATGCAATAAAATGTAAATGAATTATTTAAAAATCATACAATGTGAATTTTTAGTTGTTTTTTTTATAGATTCTTCCCTTACAGTTGAAGTGTACCTACAATAACAATTATATTGTGTAACTGTGTGTGTGTGAATATATATATATATATATATATATATATATATATATATATTTATATATATTAAATATATATGTATATATATGTGTATATATATATATGTATATATATGTGTATATATATATATGTATTTTGTATATATGTGTATATATATATATATTGATTATGTATTATAATTTGATTTATGTGTATATTAATATATATATGTGTATATATATTATATATGTATATATGTTATATATATATAATATGTATATATGTGTATATATATATACATGTATTATATATACATGTATATGTTATATATATATATACAAATATATTATACATATATAATATATATAATATTATATATAATTTATATATATTATATATATATATATACAGTTGAAAACATAAGTTTACATACACTATAGAGAAAGACACATAGGGCCACATGTATGAAAACTGCCCATAGCAACCAATCAGAGCACCCCTTTCATTTCATATAGAGCTCTGGAAGAATTAGAGGGGCAGTCTGATTGGTTCATATGGGCAACAAAGTGAATTTTAGACCTAGACCGTTTTCATACATGTGGTCCATAAGCATGTTTTTCTCACTATCTGACATGAAATCAGAATAAACCTTATCCATTTTAGGTCAATTAGGATTACCAAAATTATTTAGGTTTGTCAAATGCAGAATAATGAGAGGGAGAGAATTTTTAAAGCATTTTTTATTACTTTCTGCAAAGTCAAAAGTTTACATATACTAGGATTACTATGCCTTTAAACAATTTGGGACAGTCCATATGATGATGTCATGACTTTGGAAGCTTCTAATGGGTTTATTGGCAACATCTGAGTTAATTAGAGACACACCTGTGGATGTATGTTCTTCTTGCTCAGCAGTGGTTGTCGTCTTGGAACTCTGCCATGCACACCATTTTTGCATCTTTTTTATGGTGAAGTCATGAGCATTGACCTTAACTGAGGCAAGTGAGGCCTGCAGTTCTTTGGATGTTGTTGTGGGGTGTTTTATGATCTCTTGGATGAGTTGCCATTGCACTCTTGGGGTAATTTTGGGAAGGTTCACCACAGTTCCATGTTTTCTCCATTTGTGGATAATAGACCTCATTGTGGTTCTCTTGAGTCCCAAAGTTTTAGTGATGGCTCTAAAACCTTTTCGAGATTGATAGATCTCAATTACTTTGTTTCTCATGTTCCTAAATTTCTTTCGATCTCTCCATGATGTTGGATCTTTTGGTCTACTTCACTTTATCAGGCAGGTCCTATTTAAGTGCTTCCTTGCTTGAGAACAGGTGTGGCAGTAATAAGGCCTGAGTGAGGCGAGGGAAATAGCACTCAGCTTTCCAAAGATGTGAGAAAACACAGTTAATTTATGTTTTAAGGAAGGGGGGATTGTTCACACAGGGCCCTGTAGGTTTTGATTACTTTTACCCTTAATAATAAAGACCTTCATTTAAAAACTGCATTTTGTGTTTACTTGTGTTATGTTTGTCTAATATTTAAATTTGTTTGGTGATCTGAAACATTTAAGTGTGACAAACATCCAAAAGAGTAATATATCTAATAGGAAATGTCTAGAGAATCAGGGGTCAGCAGAAAACCAGTGCACTTCTTAATGCAGGAACTCAACTGCAACACAATGCAGGCAAGACTCTACAGTCTCCTCCATGGTAGTCAAAGACTCAGTGCTGAGGAAAGGCCTTGGCTAGCTGTCCCACTCTCTCCGAGAAGGCTGGTATGCTGGCTAAAGCACTGGGGTTCCAGGGTCTGTAACTCAGTCATTTGGCTGTCTTCCTGGTCAATGGGCTGGTGACCCGCGATTTCTAACTTGGTATCTTCAGAATCCTCTTCTGGTCACACAGGCAGTCTGGAAGAGTCACTTCTGCTAACCTCTGGTTTCTATCTGCAGAACCACTAAGGGCTCTAAGTGCTAGCTTGTTATACAGTTTCTAGATGATCTATAATCTTCAAATGGGGGTGGAGTGGAGAAGCACAGCATTTACAAAAACATTGTTACAATTTCAGTCTCTCATACATTTGTATAGAGCTTCCATTTTGGCCTATGGGAATGACTCAGCATCTTTTTAAGACACTGCAAAGGTCACTGTCTGAGATTTTTCCTTCAAAACTCGACTGTGTATCTTCTAGCAAACTGGAAAGCTACCAGCTTCTCAGTCCATAGGTAGGAAGTCTCAGATTCTTTCAGTATTAGCTGGCTATGTGTTAACCCTTCTCACAGTGTAGATATAAGTGCACATAAATAGAACATATTGTAATAAACAATCTAAGTTGGGTTTAACAATGTAAAACAATAAAGAAGTATACAACAATATAAACCATAATACCAAGATAGTAAGATGTTGTTGGCTTTGGATAGCAGCAATAAAGTGAATGTCTACAGACCAAAGTACCATTGTTCTGGGAAACTACATATAGCCACCTTCTCTCTCATATAAAGACTTCTGCTCTACCCCCATTACTAATCTTCAAGCTACCCACCCTCAAGGAAACCCAACCTTTCCCTTAGTACTGCAGGCAGGAATCTTCCTCTTTCTTGGGGCAGTGTAGTTTTGGTGTGATTTGTGCAAAATCTCAGCAAAATACAGAATATTACCTGCAGTCCCCCCTGCTCTCCTTTTGTCTCTCACTGCCTCTCCACACTTCTCAACTGTGTCTGCATCCAGAGGACGATGTCCAAAGGACCTGTGTCTAGACGGGCTTGTGCAGAGGCACCATTTGTCCTATGGTTAAACAGCACCTGCTGTAACGGTCAGTGGTAGTGGATCCTCTGGACCACCACAAGCAATGGTAATAGCCACTCCAGGGAGTGGAGTCTAAGTAGGTCTGGTTTTCACCAGAGTTCGTCGCAAAGCGGGATGGACTTGCTGCGGTGGACTGCTACCAGGTCGCTACACTTGACGTGACTTGCTTGTGGCGGCGGCCTAGGTGTGACGTGGTACAAAATCGTGAAGCAGGCTCGTAGTCGGGGACAGGCACGAAGGTCAGGGCAGGCGGCAATGGTTCGTGGTCGAGGGACGGAGGCAGAAGGATTTGATACACAGTAACGGCAATACGACACATGGGAACGCTTCTTCTCTAGGCACAGGGCACTATTGATTCGGCAGAGTTATGAGGAAAGGGCAGGACTTAAATAGGATCAGTGCCCGGTGAAACCAGTCACCGGCGCACTGTCCCTTTAAATTTAGCTGCAGTACCGCGCGTGCGCCCTAGAAGGCGAGCGTGCACCCGGCCAGCAGCAGGAGTGCGTGCCGGGACAGGAACAGGAGCGTGCCGAGGTAAGTGTGGGGCAGAGCTGTGGGCGCGCCCGCAGCCCGAGTCCCGGGCTGCGGCGCCGCACGCAGCTGAGGATGCTGTGGAGGTGCGGGTGTGCCCACGACCTGACACTGGGGTTGCAGGGACACCCGATACGGTACCCCCCCCTTAGGCCTCCCCCTATTCCTGGCCCGCATAAACCTAGTCAAGAGACCCCGGTCCAGGATGTTCTCCTCCGGCTCCCACGACCTTTCCTCCGGCCCAAACCCCTTCCAGTCGACCAAGAAAAATCGTCTCCCCCTAACCGTCTTCATAGCCAAAATTTCCTTGACGGTAAAAACATTGGTGGAGTCAGCTACAGGAGACGGGGGAACCACTGAACCGGTTATGGATGACCAGTTTCAGCAGGGAGACGTGGAAGGAGTTTGGCATGCGCGTAGTAGGAGGGAGCCGGAGCTTGTAGGCCACCGGATTGATGCGTCTCAGGACTTCAAAGGGACCTAAAAAACGGGGGCCCAGCTTGTAGCTAGGAATTTTAAAGCGGACATAACTGGCAGATAGCCATACCCTATCTCCTGGAACAAAGGAAGGAGGGGGTCTTCTCTTCTTGTCCGCTTGAACCTTCATACGAGCAGAGGCCTGAAGCAGAGATTGGCGCATCTCCTTCCAAATGGCAGATAGGTCGCGGACCAGATTGTCCACAGCAGGGACATCAGAGGAGGCAGAGGGCAGCGGAAGGGGTGGACGGGGGTGCCAACCAAAGAAAAGGAAGAAGGGGGATACCCCAGCGGAATCAGAGTCCAGAGAATTATACGAAAATTCGCCCATGGAAACAGACTGAACCAATCATCTTGTCTAGCAGATAAGAAGTGGCGGAGATAGGTATCCAAGACCTGGTTCACTCTCTCCATTTGCCCATTGGATTGCGGGTGGTATGCGGAAGAGAAGTCCAGTTCCACTTGTAGTAGCGAGCAGAGACCTCGCCAAAATCTAGAGATGAATTGAACTCCCTGATCTGAAACAATATGTAGGAGGAGTCCATGCAGCCGGAAATATGCTTAAAAAAGAGATTGATGAGTCGAGGAGCAGAAGGAAGACCAGGCAGGGGAACGAAGTGCACCATTTTGGAAAAACGGTCAGTGACCACCCAGATAACCGTATTTCCATCAGAGGGCAGTAGGTCGGTGACTAAGTCCATAGCAATGTGGCCCCATGGACTGCTAGGAAACGGCAGAGGCTAGAGTAACCCCACAGGTCTGAGTCAAGGTGACATGTTGCAGGCACAGGTGGTACAGGCCTCCACGAACTCCTTCACATCTTTAGCGAGATCAGGACACCAGTAAAACTGGAAAATCAGGGAACAAGAACTCCGTACCCCAGGGTGTCCAGCTATGCGTGAGCAATGACCCCATTTCAGAACCCCTAACCGGAGCACAGGGCACACATATGTCGTACTCGGAGGTACACATTGGAGGTTTATGGGGGCCACGTATACCAGACGTTTGGGGGGGTATGATGTGCCAAGGAGTGGCCACTTCCTCTCCCCTAACATTTGAGGCATGAGAAAGGGCATCGGCCTTGACGTTCTTCTCTGCCGGTCGGAAGTGGATAACATAATTGAACCGGGAGAAAAACAGAGACCACCTTGCTTGGCGTGGGTTTACACGTTGCGCCGTTTGGAGGTAGAGAAGATTTTTATGATCAGTGAAGATATTCACGGGATGCTAAGCATCCTCCAGGAGGTGGCGCCATTCTTCCAGAGCAAGCTTAATGGCCAGAAGCTCCCGATCCCCGATGGTGTAGTTCCTTTCAACAGGCGAAAATGTCCACAGGCGAGAATAATCCACAGGTCCGAGTCTTGCCTTTGGGTCTTTTTTGGGTGAGGACCGCCCCAGCCCCTACGGAAGAGGCGTCGACTTCTAAAAAGAAGGGGTTCTTGGTATCAGGCCGGGATAACACAGGTGCAGAGGCGAATGTGGCCTTCAACTTGGAAAAGGCTTCTTCGGCGGCTGATGGCCACAGTTTCAGGTTGGCATGCTTCTTGGTGGGAGCCACAATCGGTGCCATCCCAAATGTGGGATGAACTGCCTGTAGTAGTTGGCCAATCCCAAGAAGCGAAGGCCAACGGGTCCTAGCCACAGTAGGACGGCGGACAGTTTAGTGGGGTCCATCTGCAGACCCCTGTCCAAGATTACATATCCGAGGAAAGGGAGGCTGGTCTGGTGGAATAGGCACTTTTCCAGTTTGGCATAGAGATGGTTCTCATGCAGGCGTTTCAGGACCAGGTGAAAAAAAAAAACAGAATGTCATCCAAGTAGACGACTACGCAGACATACAGGAGATCTCGGAAAATGTCATTGACGAATTCCTGGAAGACTGCTGGAGAGTTGCACAAGCCGAAGGGCATCACTAGATACTCGAAGTGCCCATCACTAGTATTGAAGGCCGCCTTCCACTCGTCACCTTCTCAGATCCAAATGAGATTATAAGTAGAGAGGGGCGAATTTCTCAAAAATTCAATTCGCCGACTTCGCCGAATTTCCCGACAAAATTATTTTCGTCCCGAATTAAGCCGGGACGAGTCACGTTAAAATACAGCTATTTCCTGGCTGCAGAGAGCCTGTAGAGTGCTGTAGAACATTGTGCCATGCTTAAATATGCAGAGGGAGCTTGGTTTGGTCTTCATACAATGATGTGTTTTAGTATGACACGCATATGACTGCCGGCGCTATTAATCGCTTCACTCTTCAATTCCCTGGGCACTTACGGGGGCAAAACTGACCAAAAAACTAAAACGGGAATGCAGCCTGATAAAGTCATGGCAGCACCAGCTGGAAAAAAACAAGATCCTATGATAGCGTCAAAGAACACAATAGTAAGTTCCTGGAGCCACCACAGGTCGCAGCACAGTACGGGGACGTCACAGCAGGGGTCACCCTGCAAGGCCAAAACTTCCGGTGTCATCTAGCAGCCATGTGTTGACCACACACTAGGTCATACACTTTCTCCCAGATGACATCTGACAACCCCAGCCAAGAGTCGTGGGTTTGTCAAACACAACCCTTAGTTGGCATGGCCCGGGAGCAGGTGAGGGGCCCTCACCTGTCCTCAACCCACCTCTGTCCCGTTCGCTTCCCACACCCAGAGAACTACTATGTAATGCCCCACTATACAGTGAGGATGAACTATTTGAGGACAGTGTGCAGCAAAGAGGTGGGGAAGACATCCGCTGCTTCTTGCAGAAGCGGGCAAATAGTCAAGAGGAGAGTTGCAATTGGGGGTTATGTGGTGAGTGGTCAGGCTTTGTACAGCGACACTGTTGAGGTGGACAGCAGTGACAGGCAAACACTAATCGATGTAGCCGATCGCACTTGGGAGCCGGGTGAAGCAAGCAAGGCTGGGACAATGTATTCTGGTGCCCTAGTTAAACAAGGCATGAAGTGCCCCCCAAATGCCTACCGACTACCCATTGTCCTTGCCCTGGAAGCATTCTGTTTTCTCTACATTAAGTTTTAGGAGACGGGAGGAGAAGAAGGAGGATTTGGACGACAGACAATCTGGGATCTTGGACAGAAGAGAGTTAATGTCTGGGCCGGAGATGTAAAGTTGGGTGTCATCAGCATACTGGTGGTTTTGAAAGCCATGTAATGCTATGAGCTGACCCAGACCAACAGTGTACAAGGGCTTCATCATTATCAGTGGGAGAAGAGAGAGGCAGCTTGCGTGTCAGGCAGTGGCACAGCCCATAAGTCGGAAGTGTGGCCGGGAGTCAGCAGGGTGGCAGCAGTGCGAAGTTGGGAGCCAAACGGCCACGATTTAGACCACCCACTTTGCAGGTACCAGAAAGTAGCGGCACAGGGGCTCATCGGGTCCACGGCGGTAACAGTCAGTCAGTGAGGAGCTTTGGTGATAAAATCACCTACTTGGCGGTGTGCCAGTGTTTTGACGAGACACCAGAGGAGGGTTGAACATAACTATATGTAGAATCTGTGGGCAGAAAGTAAAGCGTGACCAGGGACCTAACGTTGGCACCACGGCCCTGCATCAACATCATGATGTGGTGGTCCATCCTGTCCCAACAGCAGCAGCACCCAGTGGCACGCCTCCCATTTCAGGCAGTCAAGGCTTCACCACCTCTGCCAAAGACAATTCCCTGTCTATTGGTTAGACCACACATGGAATATTGTGTACAGTTTTGGGCACCAGTGCACAGGAAAGACATTGTAGAGCTTGAACAGGTACAAAGGCGGGCAACAAAAATAATAAAAGGGACTGGGTGGACTACAGTACCCAGAAAGATTAGCAAGATTAGGGTTATTTAGTTTAGAGAAAAGAGGCTTCGGGGGGACATAATAAATATGTTTAAATACATCAAAGGTCAATATAGAGATCTCTCCCAAGATTTATTTATACCCAGGACTGTATCTAGAACAAGGGGGCATCCTCTACGTCTTGAGGAACGAAAGTTTCTACATAAACATAGAAAGGGATTCTTTACTGCAAGAGCAGTGAGACTGTGGAACTCTCTACCAGAGGAACTTGTCATGGTGAATTCACTAACAGAGTTCAAAAAGGGTTTGGATGTATTTCTGGAGCATAATAATATAACAAGTTATAGTGTCTAGGATTCTGGAGAGGGGTCATTGATCCAGGGATTTTTCCGATTGCCGGATTGGAGTCGGGAAGGAATTTTTCCCTAAAATGAGGACAATTGGCTTCTGCCTCATTGGGGTTTTTTGCCTTCCTTTGGATCAACACCTTAGCACAACAGGCTGAACTGGATGGACGTCTCGTCTTTTTTCGGCCTTACAAACAATGAACTATGAAACTATTACATCATCTACCGGTCCAGATACTCCTGCTCCTCGGCACTCATGGTGCCAGCAGTCGTTCACCGAGACAATTGCCAAGAGACAGCAGTATGCGTCTAGCCATCCCTAAGTGCAGAAGCTGACCGTGCTCCTGTCCAAGTTGGTGGTACTGCAGTCCCTCCTTTTTCAAGTGGTGGACTCTGCACCATTCAAAGAACTGGCCAGGAAACTTGGCATTCACTTTAGCCATTGTAACGACATGGGTAATGGCTCCTTTGGACCACCGCAAGCGGTGGTAGCAACCACGCCAGGGAGCGGGGTCTAAGTAGGTCCCAGTTTTCACCAGAGCCCGCCGCAAGGCAAGATGGACTTTCTGCGGCGGGAGTCCTACCAGGTCACTACCCCTGGCGAGACTAGCTTGCGGTGGCAGCCGAGGCGCAGCCAGGTACAGAATCGTAAGACGAAACTCGTAATCAAAGGTCAGGCCAACAGGTCAGGGGAGGAGGCGGAGATTTAGGGTCAGGTAACGTAGCAGAAAGGTCGGGTACACGGGCAGACAGGAACTGATGAACAGGGGGAAATTGATGAACAGGAATAAATATATTAACAGGGGGAAATTATTGAACAGGGGGAAATTGATGAACAGGAATAAATATATTAACAGGGGGAATTTATGAACAGGGGAAATCGATGAACAGAGAAAGGCCATTAACGATTTTTGATGATCCAAGTGGACAGGAGTATTCCCCTGGGTGAACAAACACACGGGAGGAAATGCTGCAGGTCATGCAAGTTGACATCGATTTGTTTCTTTCTCCGCGACAACTGAAAATTAGAACCATTGTGACAGACGATGAAAAGAACATGGTGTCCGCGCTGCGTAGGAGGAGGGCTGAGCCATGCTCCCTGCATGGCATACATGTTCAATCTGGTTGTTCAAGTCTTACACCCATCTGCAAGACATTCTAAAAATGGCCAGGAAACTTTGCATGCACTTCAGCCGTTCTTACACCTCCAAGCACACCCTCCTTAAGCTGCAGCGGCAGACCGGCCTCCCCCAACATAGGCTGATATGTGACATTTCCAAACATTGAAATTCCAGCCTCCATATGTTGGAACGACTCTATGAACAGAGAAAGGAAATTAATGATTTATTGATGATCCAAGCGGACAGGAGTACACCCCTGTGTAATTTTAATGTCGGCCAGTGGCAGCTCATGTGCGACACCTGCCGTTTGCTCAAGCCCTTTCATGCGGACATGTTCTTTGTCAGTCGCCAGGACTACGGGATGAATTATGTCATTCCACTGCTTCATGTTGTCACGGACAGCGGTAGTGGATCCACTGGACCACCGCAAGCGATGGCAATAGCCACGCCAGGGAGCGGACTCTAAGTAGGTCCTGGTTTTCACCAGAGCCCACTGCAAAGCGGGATGGACTTGCTGTGGCGGGAATCTAACAGGTCGCTACCCCTGACGTGACTTGCTTGTGGTGGCAGCCGAGGTGTAGCGTGGTACAACATTGTAAGGCAAACTCGGAGTCGGGGACAGGAGGTAAGGTCAGGACAGGCGGCAATGGCTCGTGGTCAAGGGACGGAGGCAAGAGGTAGGGTACATGGATATGACAGACGAGGCTGATTGAAACGCTTTCTCTATAGGCTCTGAAGATTATTATTATTTATTTTATAGTCTTGGAGGCAGTTGTGTGAGGAGCCTTTCCCATTACAAATGCAGCTAAAGAATTTCCACAGTTTTTAAAATCTGGACACCTAGATACAAGTTCAGCAAATTTTTCCTTTATCACCTGTGTTATCTGTTCATGAACAAATGAACGTTTATCAACTTGCTTTCTTAAACCACTTGAAATCTGTGTGGATGTAATTTGTTCCACCAGTAACAGGGGAGGGCCTCCAGAAGGACTTGTGTTTTTACTTTCTGTAAGTAAGACATACCATTCACATTCTTCATACTGAAGAAGTTCATCCAAAGCCAGTTTTGTAGCATTTGCTTTTGCTTCTTTTTTGTTCTGTCCCATTCCAGTTTTGTACTGAATTCAATCAACAATGGCACAGAATGCAAAATAAGCACCTAAAACAATTCCTGAAGTTATGGTCTCCTTCAGTTCAAGTTCCATATGCTGTATTTAAACAAACTGGTGTAACGCAGAAACTGGATTCAAACCCCCACGTTTATACTTCATGAGTGTTTGATCGTCACTGCTGTCCTCCTCAACGGTCTTGGTATGCAGAGGCTGACCGCTCGCCAAAAAACCTACCATGCCACTCTCCATATCAATACTGCAAGAAGCAGGGGATGTCTTCACCACCTCTACGTTGCCAAGTAGCTGCTGACTGTCCTTAAATTGTTCGTCCTCACTGTATAGTGGCACTGAGCCCAGACCACATACTAGTTTTCTGGCTGAGGGACCCAAACGGGACAGAGGCGAGTTCAGGACAGGTGAGGGCCGCTGACCTGTTCCTGGGATATGCCATCTAAGAGTTGTATCTTACTAACCTACCGACTGTTGGCTGGGTTGTCAGATGTCATCTGGGATGAAGTTGATGACCTACTCAACCAATCATGAACCCTTGGGTTGCTGATCAACACATAGCCGCTACATGACACCGGCAGTTCTGGCCTTCTGACCCCGCTGCGACGTCCCCTTACTGTGATGTGACCTGTGCCTGCTCCAGGAATGTTTGTGCCACTGCCACTCGCATGTGAAGAGCCTGTCACCTCTCTGTCTGACATACTGTTTGTTCAAAAATTTACAGACTCTGTTTAATGAAGATATCTGTATATGATAAATACACACCCTGTATTTGACTCCAAATGAACCCACTAACAGGCTTGGGTAACCCTTGGATATAAAATGCGCTCCAGAAATCAACAGGAAAAATTTACTCGTCTTTGGCGTTTAAAAACACCATTTATTTTACTGAATATAAAAGCACAAAAAAGATTAATTACCCCTTGAATATAAATTGCACTCCAGAAATCACCAGGAAAAAATTAACTGGTATGTGGTGTGTAAAAACGCTGTGTATTTTACTGACTACAAAAGCACAAACAGGCTTAGATAACCCTTGGATATAAATTGCGCTACAGAAATCACCAGGAAAAAATTAACTGGTATGTGGCGTGTAAAAACGCTGTGTATTTTACTGACTACAAAAGCACAAACAGGCTTAAATAACCCTTGGATATAAATTATGCTACAGAAATCACCAGGAAAAAATTAACTGGTATGTGGCGTGTAAAAACGCCGTGTATTTTACTGACTACAAAAGCACAAACAGGCTTAAATAGCCCTTGGATATAAATTATGCTAAAGAAATCACCAGGAAAAAATTAACTGGTATGTGGCATGTAAAAACGGCGTGTATTTTACTGACTACAAAAGCACAAAAAGGCTTAAATAACCCTTGGATATAAATTGCGCTACAGAAATCACCAGGAAAAAATTAACTCGTATGTGGCGTGTTAAAACGCTGTGTATTTTACTAAATAAGAAAGCACTAACAGTCTTAAATAACCCTTGGATATACATTTTCTACAGAAATCAGCAGGAAAAAATTAACTTGTATGTGTTGTGTAAAAACACAGTGTATTTTATTGACTACAAAAGCACAAGCAGGCTTAGATAACCCTCGCATATTTAATGCACTCCAGAACTGACTAGATGGCATTAAAATGTATATGGGGCAGAATTAGATCCACCCTGGACTTGAATTACAATACCCCACAAACTGAATCAAAATTATAATGGAAGAGATCTCTGCAGCAGCTGTACCAGCGGCACAACGAAATCAGTGTGAGGAGCGAGCATGGCGTCCGGACTTATATAGTGCTGTGATGTCACAGAATCCCGCCGGTCTCTGATTGGCTTTATCTCTGCACGTTATTATGGGTGTTCCTTTCTTCCTCCCAGAGTTCTTTGCCCCATGTAACGCCATGTGCTTGCGGCCATTTTATCAATTAAAAACACGCTTCGTTCCCACGAATTACCCCAAACTTCTATTTCGTGCAGAACCGAAGTTTTCCTGAAATTCTAAACGAAGTCCACTTCATTAGAATCAATTTGCCCATCTCTAATTATAAGCCCCCCGCAAATACAACTTGGAAAAGACTTTAGACGATCAAAGAGTTCTGTAATCATTGGTAATGGATACCGTTTTTTTAATGGTGATCTTGTTGAGACCGCGGTAGTCGATGCACGGTCACATGGAGCCATCCTTCTTCTCCACAAAGAAGAAACCGGCACCCGTCAGGAAAGTAGATTTGCGGATGGAGCCTTTCTGTAGGTTTTCATTAATATAGGTCGACATAGCCTGAGTCTCGGGTACGGAGAGCGGGTAGACCCTACCCCGGGGTGGACTAGTCCCGGGCAGCAGGTCTATAGGGCAATCGTAGGGACGATGAGGAGAAAGAGTTTCCACTTGCTTCTCAGAGAAGGCGTCCTGAAAGTCTTGATACGGTTGTGGCAGGCCTGGTAGAGGCTTGAGAGACGGCTGTGGAGAAATGGGGAGCACCTGGCAAGGTGCCGATAGACAGCGAGACTGGCATTCTTGACCCCAACGCAAAACTTCACCCGTCTTCCAGTCGAGCATAAGGGCGTGACGCTGCAGCCACGGAAGTCCCAGGAGGACAGCTGAGGAAGAACTGGGTAGTACGAAGAATGCGATCTTCTCCTTATGCAAAGCCCCTACTTGTAGGACCACCGGTTCAGTCCGAAAGAGGATGGAGTCACTCAGTAGCTCACCACTAATGGAGGTCACTACCCCTGACGTGACTTGCTTGTGGCGGCGGCCTAGGTGCGGCGTGGTACAAAATCGTGAAGCAGGCTCGTAGTCGGGGACAGGCAGCAAGGTCTGGACAGGCGGCAATGGTTCGTGGTCGAGGGACGGAGGCAGAAGGATTCGATACACAGTAATGGCAATATGACACAAGGGAACGCTTCCTCTCTAGGCACAGGGCACTATCGATTCGGCAGGGTTATGGGGAAAGGGCAGGAATTAAATAGGATTAGCGCCCGGTGAAACCAATCACCGTCGCGCTGTCCCTTCAAATTTAGCTGCAGTACCGCGCGCGCGCCCTAGAGGGCCAGCAGCAGGAGCGCACGCCAGGACAGGAACAGCAGCGCGGCGAGGTAAATGTGGGCAGAGCTGTGGGCTCGCAGCTGCGGACGCTGTGGAGGTGTGAGTGTGCCCGTGACCCGACATGGGGGTCGCGGGGACATCCGTTACACCTGCCTACTGATCCTGAGAATAAGGGTGTGCTTACACAGGAAAGACCAGATACTGGTCGTAAATGCTGCCCGGGATTTGTTCTTTTTTAGAAACGCAGGGTGCCGGCTCTTCTCTGCGGGTTCCGGACTCAAGCCCTCCCCCTTTACACCACATGTTCATGTTCCACCTGAAAAGTTTTTCAGACCGCCGGCAGTTTCAAATAAAGTCTGAAGGAAAATCAGTGCAGTGGGGACGGCTGCACAGATTTTCCATTGAAGTCTATGGGGAGTGCTGCTTGTTGGTTTTCAGGCGGTTTGTAAAACCGCAAACCGTCTGAGAAACCGACAAATAACCGGTGCCGTTGGGACAAGCCCTAAGGGCGTCACAATGCTGATTCAGTGCTGCAGCACTCTTGTGGGCTTTTCCTGCACAGAGGTGGCTAAATAGGGTTGGTGGTAGTTACCTGTATAACTTGTGGGTGAATCAGCACTGTGGCCCATGGCTTCATTCTCTGGATGGGGGTAATCCCAGAGATGCGCTCCTAGTGATATCCTAGTGATATGCCATTACTTTATGAAATGAGAATACCACTTTAAATACAAATGTCTTTTCATTTTCTGCTAATGCTTATGTCTCTTAGACATTTGTGATGCAAGACTGTTCTATTTTGTTTCTTCGTGGTAAATATGGTTTTTGGCAATATTTTTACTTTTCCTTTCAAAGCACAGATGGATATACAATTTTAGAACACATAAAAGATTATAATAAACATATGAAATAGGAAAACCGACTTGCTTTCCTGTTGGCTTGGTTGATTATTATCCTTGTTCAAATAATGGACCACATGTTCTATTCACCTTTCACTCGTGGTTGCTACAACAAAGATTGACAGAACAATAAATGTAATATCTAAAAAGACTGATAGGGTTGAATTGTATTAAATTAGAAAGGCCAAAATTCACAAAATTGATACCCGGGCAGAAACTAGTAAAAATAAATGTTTTACAATAGGAACAAAAATGCTATAATATAAGTTATACAGCTTTCCAATTGCATTTGAGTAATGATCCCCTCCTTTATGGGTTATGCTTCATTTTTAGCTTACAAAAATTTTTTTATTTGCAATATTTGCTACATTGTTAATTTTATTTGTAATATTTAATGGAGGTAAAATGAATTAGCAGTGATTTCTTACAAATTACTGTTTCTATTTAAATTGCATAGGTTTGTTACATAGTGGAAATCTAGCCAGCAGTCTGTTTCAGCTTCTGTTTTTAGTGCAAAAAGTGTTTTCTCTTAAAAGAGGCCCTAATATGGCCAAACAAGCTGGACTCAGCATTCAGCATTGCATTTCTCTTAAAATAAACTCTTGGGGTTGGTATCAAGGGACTCATGATAAGTAGGATTGCCAATAGAGATGGGCGAATTTCCCGAAATTCGGTTCGTTCACTTTGCCGAATTTCCCGACAAAAAATAACTTCGTTCCGAATTACTTCGGGACGAATCACGTTAAAAAACAGCTATTTCCAGGCTGCACAGAGCCTGCAGGGTGCTGTAGAACGTTGTGCCATGCTTAAAGGAGTTGTCTCCCTTCAGAGTTTCAGTGAATGCATGAATGAAATACTCTGCCACTTCCTGGTTCAGACTGACTCATTTGCATAAGCTCCATGCTTGTACAGCTCAGTGCAGTGCTGTGCTTTCAGATGCTAATTAGATCAGATTAGCTTCTCAAACTACTAACCGGACTTCTTATCTGATCCCCAAAACAAAAGCCCTAATTACAGTTCTGTTTATTTTACATAAATCAAGCTTTTTACTGCTGAGCAGCACAGGACACTGCCTTGACCCATGTGATGACCTCACTCACTGTTATCTCATTGAACAAACAGCAGGGGGAGAATTGTTTACAGGTCTGTTACTGAGGGAACTGAAATACCCAGGGAGGTAATAAATTCACTTGTATATCCTTAGGGAAAACAGAGGAACAAAGCAATATATTTAGAAAATGTCTTTATTTTGTGTTCCCTACAATTTGAAAGCTATTCTTTGTAGCGAGACAACCCCTTTAAATATGCAGAGGGAGCTTGGTTTGGTCTTCATACAATGTTGTGTTTTAGTATGACACGCAGATGACTGCCGCCGCTCTTAGAATCACTTCACTATAAAATTCCCTGGGCACTTAAGAGGGCAAAAACTGACCAAAAAACTGAAGGGGGAATGTAGCCTGATAACGTCATGCGAGCGACAGCTGGAAAGAAACAAGCTGAGGACTCAGGTGGCAACATCAGTGACAGAGTGTGGAGGTGACGGTGGCAGCCACAGCAGCATGAGGTCAGAGAGTGGCACAATGACATTCTGGAGGTGGCAAAAACAGGAGTAGGCCACAGAGTGGCACAATGACACAGTGTGTAGGTTACAGCAGCAGTCACAGCAGCAGCATGAGGCCAGACAGTGGCACAATGACATTCTAGAGGTGGGAAAAAAAGGAGTAGGCCACAGAGTGGCACAATGACACAGGGTGGAGGTCACGGCAGCAGCAGCATGAGGTCGGACAGTGGCACAATGACATTCTGGAGGTGGCAAAAACAGGAGTAGACCACAGAGTGGGACAATGACACAGTGTGTAGGTTACGGCATCAGCCACAGCAGCAGCATGAGGTCAGACAGTGGCACAATGACACAGTGTCTAGGTCATGGCACCAGCAACAACAGCAGCATGAGGTCAGACAGTGGCACAATGACAGAGTGTGGAGGTGGGTGGCAATAACAGTCCCTGGTAAAGATGGTTGGTGGCAGATGTGTGGCATCAGGCGGGTGGTGGCATCAGAATAGTGGCTGAGGCAGGTAGTTTGAACCCAGACTCATTTCTCAGAGTTTGGGTGAGGCGTCATGGCTGATGTAGTCTGACGCCTAAGGCATTGGTGTGTGGAAATCCTGGCCGATCCACGCCTGATTCAACTTGACAAAGGTCAGTCGTTCCACATTTCCCGTGGACAAGCGGGTTCTCCTTGGGGTAACGATGGCCCCCGCCGCACTGAACACCCACGCTGATGCCACACTACTGGCCGGGCAGGACAGCTTCTCTACTGCAAACTCGGCAAGTTGCGGCCACACATCCAGTTTGGCTGCCAAGTAGTCTAGCGGATCTTCTAACTGGGGTGGCAGAGTGCCGTCCAAGTAGGCCACCACCTGTTGGTTCAGGGTCTGCTCCAGGTCCTGCTGCTGCTGCTGGCGACTGCCCTCCTCACAAGGCGGGTGAAGGAAGCTGCTCATCAGTGACTCCAGACTTTGGTTGCTGAGATGGAGCTGGTACTGCTCCGACCCCCCCACCTTCCCCCGGCAGCACGCGGCAGTAGTACATGAGCGCTGAACAACTCCCCGGTCAGACCTGTCAGAGGGAGGGACGATGCCGCACATAGGCAGCGGCCAACTGACTACGGAGGATTTCCCTATAGTATTTGAGTTTGTCCTCCCTCTCAATAGCTGGGAAAAAGGCTCCCATTTGGACCGGTAGCGAGGGTCCAATAGGGTGGAGAGCCAGAAGTCATCCCTCTGCCGGATGCTGACTATTCAGCTGTCACTAGCCAGGCAAATCAGCATGCTGCGGGCCATCTGCACAAGTTATCTCAAGGGGCTCCCTGCCTCCATCTCCACTGTATACTGCCACGGTGCTTGCAGGTCATCTGTCTCGTCTTCCTCATCTCCATATACCTCCTTCAGCTGCTCCTGCTCCTCCTCTCTTGTCACCTGGTTAGAAAATCCACTCAATTCACCAGACAATGCTTCTGCTCCAATGTCCTCTCCTCATTCTCCATTTCAGTCCCCACCGGACTCATGTGGCCGCGAGATGTAGTCGCCACGTCTCCAGTCCCCTGCCCAGACAGATTTTTCAGCATCTGTTCCAGGACATGAAGCAGTGGAATGACATTATTCATCCCGTAGTCCTGGCGACTGACAAATAATGTGGCCTCCTCGAATGGCCTCAACAAATGGCAGGTGTCACGCCTGAGCTGCCAATGGCTGACATCAAAGTTACACAGGGGAGTACTCCTGTCCGTCTGGATCATCAAAAAATCGTTAATGGCCTTTCTCTGTTCATACAGTCGGTCCAACATGTGCAGGCTGGAATTCCAACGGGTGGAAACATCGCATATCAGAGTGTGTTGGGGGAGGCCGTTCTGCCGCTGCAACTCGAGGAGGGTGTTCCTGGCTTTGTAGGAATGGATGAAGTGCATGCACAGTTTCCTGGCCATTTTCAGAATCTTCTGAAGATCGGTGGAAGACTTCAGGAACCTTTTCACAACCAGATTGAAGACGTGCGCCATGCAGGGCCCATGGACCATCCCTCCTTGGTGCAGCGCGGACACCATGTCCTTCCCATTGTCCGTCACCATGGTCCCGATTTGCAGTTGGCGCGGAGAAAGCCACACATCAATTTCTTGCTGCATGACGCGGAGCAGTTCCTCCCCTGTGTGACTTCGTTCGCCGAGGCAAGCCAGGTGTAGAACTGCGTGACACCGCTGTGCCCTACTCATGTGGTATGATGGAGCAGTACTTGTGGAGGCTGAGATGGTGGTGGTGGTGGAGGAGGAGGCGGACATTGGCGCAGGAGCCGCAGTTTGACAACGTGGAGGAGAAAGCGGGTTCCTGCCAAGTTGTTGGTGGCCTGGGCGGAAAAGACATTCCCAGGGGGCCCAAAAGGGGAATGTACTGGCCCTGCCCGTAGTTACAGCTTCCCGCTCCGTGCACCTTGGAAAAAACCCCGAAAAGCTAAAGGACGGGCCCCCTTTTGTTCTACATATTTATAAAAGTGCTGGTATGCCTTTTTGGAAAAAAAATTAGGGTTTGGAATTCCATTCGGTTCGCAAAAAAGCCATTGTTCTCTAAAGGTGCGAGTCCACCATTTTGGAAAGGGAGGGACTGCAGTACCAAAAACTTGGACGGGGAGTAGGGTCAGTTCTGCACCTTAGGGGTTGGACACATACTGTTTTTTTTCTGTAAAACGATGTGCCCTGAGTAGCGAGGGAGGAAATCTGGACCGGAGAGTTGTCAAAAGAAACAGCCCCCTTCTGAGAGGTGGTGGACCTTGCGGCTGAATTGGCATGGTCCCACTGGGCGTGTGTTTTTTTGGGCGGCAGGATGGACCCCACTCTGCGCCAGTTTCCCCCAGGCCCAACGATGGTAAAGCTGCATGTGTTGAGCGGGCCGGGTCCCAAAATTTCCCCTCCACAATTTCCCTAATACCCATATTGGTCCCCGGGTCTTAGCAAAGAATCCACCGCCGAGTATGGATTTTACCGCAAAGCTCCGCATGGTGACTATGCCGCCCTGCCCCCGAGCCCCCGTGCCCTACTTTCTTGGGGCTGCGAAGCGGGTTTTTTACCCGTGGGGCTTGGTCCCGACCACATGCTGCTACCCGCGATCAGGGGGACACACCCACTTCTGGCTGCGCGCGCCTGACGCGGCAAGCTGACGCCCCCCTTCTCCCGACGATGATGAAGCCCTTGCCTAACCCGGCTCCCAAGTGCGGTCGGCTACATCATCATCTATTTGGTTTATTCACTGCGTCCCCTCCCGGTCTTGGTATGCAGGGTGACCCCTCACAACATGACCTCCCATGCCCCCTCTCAAAATCTTACTTTGCCGCCCCTTCTGCAAGAACGGGGATATTGGGGCCCCTTTCTTCGCTGCCAAATAGGTGTTTCCCCCCTAAATTGTTCATCCTCGCTTAGTAGATCTTGGCTGAGGGAAACCGGATGGGACAGAGGGGGTTGGGAAGGTGGAGGGCCCCTGACCCCCTCCCGGGCCCTGCCAAAAAAGGGTTGTGTCTGAGTTCCCCCCCGACTCTTGCTGGGGGGGTCGATGTCATCTGGGGGGAAGTGGTGACCTAGTCAACCAAACAAGAACCTTGGGTTGTAGTCAACACCCCGGCCCCTAGGTTACAGCGGGAGTTGTGGCCCCTTACCGAGGGACCCCCTGTGCGAGTCCCCCTTTCTTGCTGCAAACCCGGGCCGGAATGTTTGTGCCCCTGCCACCGCGTGAAAAGCCCGCCACCTCTCGCTGACATACTGTTTGTTCTAAAATGTCAGCATGTTTGATGAAGAATCTGTTATGATAAATACACCCCCTGTATTTGATCCCAAAAGAAAAAAAAAGCTTGG